>CM074957.1:3647815-3662280 GCA_037577455.1 Pangasius macronema
AGCCTCATAGCATAATTGCCCAAGTCATATTTGGCCAAACATGACTTAGGCAATTATGGTATGAGGCTAACGATATAAAATTCCGTTTCCTAGTTCGACACTGTTACTACAGTAGTGTTCGAGACACCATTAGTGGACATGGCTTACGAATATAACGTCTGATTTGAAATATAAATGCTTATCAGATGAAATGGAAGAAGGGGAGCCAATTCCCCCGGACGCACCTTAAACGTGAACTTACGTATCAATGTGAGCTAGCTAGCCAGCTAGCTGATGTGCTATAACGTGAGTGTGGCTTCTTCCGGATGTATTTCTGCCAGTGGAGCAAAAACAAACAAAATATTTGATCATATTGTGTCCGAAATGTCACTTACTTGATACTCATTTCTTGTTTATAGAACTGTTTTATAAAAGCAGTATATATAAGTGCAGTTCTACTGAACTCTTCTCTTCCTCACTTTTTTCCCCACTCTTTCTCTGCAGCATTTCTGATCTCTCTACACTGCAAGCTTGCTTTTTTTTTCTCCCATGCTCCATTTAGCTGATTCTTCCATAAGGTCATAAAAAAGACAGTAAGACAGAGTAAAGTGGCCGTAGCTGCTGGGGATCATCACGCAGGGTGCACATTACAGCGAGAACACAGCGTCTTTTGTTGTTCTTACATCGGCACTAAACAAAACTCTGTTAGGAGTTTCTCTTCAAAGGAGAAAATGATGACAGACCACCATAAATTATTACACAATAACCAGAACTTCACAGGCGCAGCAGCATCAGCATTAGCATTGTTGAATTATGATGTTTTAATCTAACACGCAAAACCCGAGAGATGATCCAAAGAGTTAGGAAGGAACAAGGATGTGGCGTTGTTTAGAAAGGTATTACACATTGATATATTTGAGCAACACAACATTTCCAATATACTGACATATGCTAATGAAAGCTAACGCCAAACAACGTCTGTAATGTATCACTGGGAAAACTATTCTGTCACTACACCAGCCATTTTGGGTCAGAAATAAACTCTTAAGTCAAAAAACAATCATTACAACAGATATTACGTCATGCCTTGCTTCCTCCAAATAGACCACAGAGTTTCACAAGTATAATTCCCACAATGCACCGCAATAGGCAGCGTCCAGACAACATGTCCTACTGGGTAGAGCTGTTTCTTTAAATTGCACCCAGGAGGTTGGATGCTTTTCAGTCGGTACACTGAGATCTGATCTAAATGCTTTCCAGTTCGTACAGCAACTCGAGAAATTTGACAAAAGTGTATGTAATTATCAATTATTACAACGCCTTGAGCAGTGTGTTCAACGTGTTCATTTGTCTGTCCACCTACAGCATCACGTGGCCAAACACTGATGCAATAACTTTGGCTCTCATTGCAGTTGTCAAGAAACTTTAAGCTATATATATATATATACATATAATAGCGAGGCACCAGTCATTCCCAATCCCAAACACAATATTGAAATCAGAGCTCTGAGTATCCGTCAATACACAATACAAAATAATTTCTCCTAGAAAGTGAGCTTTTCTGAAAACTTCTCTTCACACATGCTTACAGCATGAAACATGTCAGTTGATATGGCAAATCCAATCAAATCCAATCCAATGCCAATCCAATGCCAATCCAATCCAATCCAATGCCAATCCATTCCAATCCAATCCAATCCAATCCAATGCCAATCCAATGCCAATCCAATGCCAATCCAATGATGATACTGAGTATCGGATTAGTATGTGTCTGAGGAATGGTGTTTTAAACACAAAGACTTTGAGCCATGCTGTTATAGAAAAACAATCAATGTCTGGTCATGGTGTGATACAGAAGGCTTCACTGAAGCATCTTTAGCAATCAGTATCAAGTGTGTCCAGTGGTATCCGAGGAATAAAACACTTCAGGACATGCTGTCATTGGGAAATGTCTATTTTCTGAGTGGTACTGGGCTGAGAAACCAGTAAGGATTGTGAAGCAACACAAGTCAAGATGGAAGAAATCTAGCATTGGCTCGAGGTGCAGGTCACTAGGCAACAGAGAAAGTGCCAGACTGCCGGGTTATAAAGTAATAACGCATCGTTCAGCTTGGGGGAAACAGGAGTAGGCGAGGGAATACTGCATACGCACAAGCTATTTGGAGAGAATTTTCATAACGGACGTAACGGGAAATTATGGTAGTGATAAGGAATATCATCATAACGATCGCAACAACATAATGGAGGAAATATGACTCCTATAAAACAGCTTACTGTCATTAGAGGGCAGAAAATCATATTTTTGCAACGGGGAAAAGATGAAAACTGAAAAAACTGCAGAATAATTGTTCTCTTGTCCCACTCTGTTCACCATCAGCAGCACTTCTTAAAGGAATAGTTCATGTTCTGTCCTTACTCCAATTTTTTTCCGGCAAAGACGTCTTGGATTTGAAGACTGCTTCTGCTACCAGGCTAATATTGCTAATGAGTGAGGGATGTTTAGAGCTTCCAGTTTAGTATCACAGAAACTGCATGTCTAAATCATCACCCACTCACCTCGAAGGTCTCACGCAGACTTGCTGATGTGGTTTCTGACACCGTATGGCAAACTTTGATGTATAAAAATAGACCAAAGGGCTTCTTGATACCGAATCACTTTCTTCCTCGGCACATACGGTAGTTCGGTATCAAACTCAGGTAGGAGGCGTGGCCTAAACACACCTTTTAATCATGTTTATTTTAGTCTACATTCATAACATTAGACTAACCGATGTGTTCATGGATTGCTCATAGATCGGTGTATTTTTTGGGCATGAAGCTAGATAAGCTTGAGATGAAAGAGCAAGTGGGTGCACACTTCAACACTTCATGGAGTATACATCATACTGAGAGAGAGAGAGAGAGAGAGAGAGAGAGAGAGAGAGAGAGAGAGAGTGTGTATGGGAATTCATACAGCATGTGAGAGTGCTGGAGGTCATGCTCTCCATTTCAAAGAGAATAATTAAAGGTTTATTTAATGAGACAAGCCAAAGTTCTGATCAGAGCCAGTGTGTTGTCTGAGAAAGACCTCTCTCTCTCTCTCTCTCTCTCTCTCTCTCTCTCTCCCTCTCTCCTTTTTACAAGCACTCTCAAATATATACAGCTTGTTAAATGTTAATATTAGTACGAGCCATAAGCCTGGCAGGGTGAAATGGGGCAGACTGGGTACTGCCTTATAGCACTAGGGCACCTGCTTCAATCCTGATCTTGGGTGAGGAGATTTGAAATGTTCTCCTTGTGTCCATGTGGGTTTCCTCCATGTTCTCCGCCGGTTTCCTCCCACTTCTAAAATACATGGCAGTAGGCGGACTGTCTATGCAATTAACGGAGATCCACACTTCCTCACACACTTGCACACACACCTACACACACTTACCTGACTGCAGACCAAATTCCACTATTCCCTCCTTTCTCACAGCATTCCCAGGATAGGCTTTGGAGCCAACACGATCCTAACTAGGATAAACTGCTTACTGAAGATGAATGAATGAATGAATGAATAAGGTTAGCCTTGATGAGAACCAGTACTTGCTATATATAGCTTCTAAAGCTAAATCATTAAACACAAATAAAATGTTGTGCTAATCAGTGTGACTTTCACCTTCTTTCCAAGCTTTATTTTTCTTCATAATGTCTCTGCATACATTTAATGAGATATCGTATATGACAGAATAAGATGAAATCAGTTTTTTCCGACAATTTAGATATAAGATTTGGTCCAAGGAATCATTTGTGGCAATCTTTTGGATTTATAGCTTAATTTAATATATATATATATATATAAAACATTTTCAAATTCTCACACACCCACAGACACACATTTCAGACTAAATGTCAGCCTACAAGCCAGCCACTGAAGTTTGTATATTTTGCGGTCTGACTCAGTGCATGCGATGCGATGCGATGTTATCATCAGACTCAGTAGAAGTTTGCGGTCTGACTCAGTGCATGCGATGTTATTGTCAGTGGTGTGAGTGTGTGAGTGTTTGTGGTTAATATGGCTGACGATAAACTGAAAGTCCAAAGTCGAAACGCTATCAAGAGTGTATCTGTATCAATTCTACGTAGCCTGACTACAGATCTAACCCATATGAGGAACTCATCCTGACACCAAATCCATCTTGATTTGTTTCACTATCTTGCTGTGCACTCCTCCTCCATTTCATTTTTGAATTCACACTTTTTAAAAAAAAAAAAAGTCTTCTTTTGTCTGTCGGTTCTCGAGGGAGCTTCTACTGTGGAAGTGCACTTCAGAGTCCCTGTCTGACGCTGTCACTGTGCTTTTACAAAGATGTGCTTCTTATCATTGAAGAGAGACTGAGAGCTCTCTGACACTCATGAAACACACACACACACACACACACACATACACACACACACACACACACACACACAAATTCACTTTTTTATTAGAGCAATTAAAAAAAATTGGCCCTGCTTTATATTAACCCCATAAACTCTCAGCTTGATACTCAGTTATTAATCAGTAACTAACAGGGTAATGAACACAAACATTTTTACTGTAGCGTTTACGGTAATTTACTGGCATCCTGGGTTGCCAATGAAGTACTCTAAAGTTTACAGTAAACAACTGTAAAAAATATTTACAGCAATGTACTGTAATATCATACATAGTATAAAATAACACATATGATATATCCCAGTATGTTGATGCACAATACAGCTGAGTTGCTCCCCAGGCGCCGCAGCTAAAATGGCTGCCCACTGCTCCGGGTGTGTGTTCACGGGTGTGTGTGTGTGTTCACTNATGGGTTA
This sequence comes from Pangasius macronema, assembly GCA_037577455.1. NCBI lineage: Eukaryota > Metazoa > Chordata > Actinopteri > Siluriformes > Pangasiidae > Pangasius > Pangasius macronema. The sequence goes on from CM074957.1 coordinate 3,652,610, forward strand.
AATGCAGAGCACAAATTCCGAGTCTGGGTCACCACACTTGGCCACAAAGTCACTTCACTTCACTTCACTGAAGGGAATGGCTCAAGGATCCAGTCAAGGCAGTTCGGTGGTGCTGGGATTTGAACATATGACCTTCTTATGTGCAACGTGAAGCCGTAACCACTGAGCTGCCACAGCTAGCACAGATTCACTGCGATCTTTTAGTGGTGCTAATTCAGTGCTAAGTAGTTGAATCAGTGCATGCTAGTTGCGGTGGTGTTGTGGTGCCATCGTTGTGGTTCAGTGGTTAAGGATTTGAGTCACAGCACAGAAGGTTGTGTGTTCAAATCCCAGTACTGCCAAGCTGTCATGGCTGGGTAAGACCCGTAACCTTCAACTTCAACAAGTGTGCTGGGTTATGTGTCGTTTTACACAACATTAAGCTATTACAGTACTTCACTGTAAATATATTTGACCGTTGTTTAGTGTACATTTTATAGCACTTTCCTGGCAACCCAAGTAGCCAGTAAATTACTGTAAAATCTGCAGCAAGTTATTACAGTGTATGTAATTATTCAAATAAGTCTGGACACACTAACTGCTCTTGAATATGGCCTTTAATAATTAGGACCACTTTGAATAACATGAGACTAATTTCTAATATACATATGCAGTTGAATATAAATCAGTGATTGAGAACAGGGGTCAGGGGTGAAAGGGCATACCTGCTGTTGTCCCTGGCTCTTGAGGAAGTCTTCTCTCTGTTTGCCCACTTTGCTCTTGTCCAAGCCGCTCTGCTGGAGGTGCTTTAGACGAGAGATCGCCTTCCCATCACCACTCTGAGAGACAGAGATTAAGGCTTTTTTTAAAAAAAAAAATCTTTCTCTGAAATGTTTTTTGAATTAAACTTATTTAAATATCTGTTCTTCTGCACATTCAAGTGTGACACGTCACAGAAGGTGAAAGCAGAATAAAGAACGGGCAATAGATAGTGCATATGCAACACACACACACACACACACACACACACACACACACACACACACACACACACACACACACAATCCAACTCAGAAAATAGGTTCAGAAAATAATCCGCTCTGCAGGAAAAGATAATAATAAGAGATTTGCCTCTGTAATTATTGCTGAGTGAGCGTTCTGAACAGTTCTTTCTCTCAGCTTCAGCTCAGACATTCAGAAGTGTGTTTCTGGGAAAAAGTCACTTCAGTACCTGCTCTACCTGATCACCTCATCAGACTGAGAATCACGCAACACTACTGTCCCGATCTAAACCATAGAGGTATTAAGACAAGCGTAATATTAAATACAAAATTATATTGTTCGTGTATTGTACACATTTACTTCTAAAGATCATTGTTTATGTGATGTAGCATAATCTGTCTTTGTGTCTTTGTCTTTGTGTTGTAAGTTACACTTATCAGATGTTTCGATCTCTTTATTCAGGCTGTTATTCAGTCTGTCCATCATTTAAAGATTTAACCGGACATATATGACGTCACGTCACAAAGATGTTGAGGTTCTCTTTGGGAGTGACGAGGTTGGACAGGATTAGGAACGAGTACATCAGAGGGACAGCTNGATAGGGATAGGTGGAGAGTGATGATTCGCTGTGGAGACCCCTGAAGGGAAAAGCCAAAAGAAGAAGAAGAAGATATGACGTCACTTGACACAAAAAAAAACAGTGTTAATGAGTGTAAATACCACTGGAGGGCAGGTATTAAATTCTGCCATTGAAAGAAAAAATTCTAAATATTATTTTGAAAGTCTGTCAGAATTATGATGCTTGTTTATGAGTGTTCGACGTGCTTTCGTTATTGTTTAGATTTCGTTTTCTCATCTGTGTCTTGTTCTTAGTCGATTGTGCTGTGTATGTATTTCTCGTTTATGATCAAAGCGATTGTTTTCATTTCTCCTTTCATTCACGTTTGTTGGCTTTTCATCTCTCGTTTCTCACCGTCCATGTTATTTCGTACGTTAATGCTTTCCTTTATTAAATTCCTTCATGCGTTTATATCCTGTTTCTTGCGAACTTCAAACATTAATCCCAAGAAAGTGTCAGTTTTACAAAACTTTCGTAATTGGATGACTCGTTAAAACTTAATCCGGTATTGCACTTGTTAAAAAGTAATCACAATTTGTGCATTTGGAGATGAAAGCTATCTTCACACTGTCTAGCTTGCTTAACTTTTCTCCATTATGAAATACGTGATAGGAGAGAAGCTAGACGGCGTTATTCATTATTCAGACAGGAGGTCACTGTAAAGCAGTAACAAGCAGGGAAAAAAAAGACCCGCGAGACCTTGAAGCGTTCGACAGCAGATGAGAGAAGAAAAGGCAGAAAAAGAGAGAAGCTAAAGCAGTTTATTTTCATCACCAGACAGTTATGGCTGTTGTTACAGAAAGTAAACAGCAAAGGAGAGACGAAGTTCAGTTTAATCGCCGTTGTGTCGAAGAGATAGTGTGATGGAGGGAAGATAAAGAAGATAGAAGGACAGAAGGAGTCAGAAGTGTCGCTATCAAGTCTCCGTATCACCCGAGAATCAATAGCCGTCAGCAGGACAAGGAGAGAGAGCGTATAAGAGCGAGAAATGCTAAGGGCTGAGTGTGTTCCTGAACCTTGGCTGCATCTGTGTTTATGGAAGGTTTAGGTGGAATAGGAGGTCTCTGGATCTCTCCTCTTCCTGAGCTCTTTATTGTGGATTGAGATGGAGGAGCAGTGCTGGTGGAAGTCCTGGAATCCATGTCCGGAATACTTTGAGGCCAGGTTGGGATGGTGTGAGTCCCAAAATCAAGCAGGCTGAGCTCCAGCTCGCGGATGGTCTCCTCCAGATTGTCCAGGCGCCGATAGGTGCTGTGTCTAATGTCCTCTTTGCGCTCCTGGATCGGGGATTGATCTTGTTCTCCATCATCCGTTGCCTTCTCATCATCGATCTCAAACGATTCCTGGATCCTCAGCTCTGTTTTCACTAATCTCGCTGGTTTCTTTGCTGTTAAAGATGAAGGTGAAGGTGCTTCAGTGTTCATGCCTTTCTGGAGCTCTTTAACTGGCCTGTTCAAATCCGGTATCTGAGATTGCCTTTGATTGGTCGACGGCTCCTGTTTCCACACCCACAGACGTGGACTCTTGACGATGTAGCTGCTGTAACTAAGACTTCCTGTGCTCCTGTCCCGCTGTCCCGAGTCGGAAACCTGCGTCGTGCTTCCTTTCATGGAGATCTCTGACGATGAATTAGGACACTCAGTCAGGACAATCTGAGGGACGAACGAAGAAGAAGAAGAAGAAGTCTGGTCCGGAGGCTGTGAATAGAGATCATGAATTACACCATGTTGTGTTTTCTGATTATCAATCACTAAAGTAGTGGGAAATTATTATAAAGGGGGAGGAGTCAGTATCTTACCTGAGTGCCAGGTTTTGGTTGGTGAAGACTTCCCTGCAACGACATGAACTGCTGATATGGGAACATGCAGAGTGTGACAAGTCTAACATACATTTTAGCAGCAAGATTACATTCTACACACACACACACACACACACACACACACACACACACACACACACACACATGCGCACACACACAATGAAAGGCATTTGAGTGTATGGGAACATTTAAAAGGACAGAGGGACACTGCGTCTTTAAGACATTATTACGGTGACGTTGCCCTGGAACACCATTACCACAACCATAAATAAATACCCCAACTTGATATTTAATTGTCTTTAATTGTCTGGTTTTAACAACCTACAACATAGCACGGTGGGTACAGGCTAATACAAGCCAGACTACAAGCCAGAGTGACAAACTTTCTGTCACTCAACATGTCCCAGAAGCAGATACGTTCACAGCAAGAGGTTGTTTGCTGTTTGCGGATTTACAGTTTCAAACAAAACTATGGATTAGCTTTGAAATCTGGGAAAGCCATCCAAAATCGGTCCCACCCAAGCCCCTCCAGAGCTACACCTCCACTTGTGTGTGTGTTTGTCTCTATTTATTCAGAGCAAACTCAAACAGCTGAGAAAAGAGAGTGTGTAAGAAAAACGAAAATGCGAAGGGCTGACATTTTCAGCCCAGAGCAGCTTAATGAATTCACCGATCAGCGAGTGAGTCATCAGAGGCAGATTCAGTGGCTCTTAAAAGGTCTTAAAGTCAAACTTTATACTTGGGAAAATTCATCAACTCAATAACCTTTTTCATCTCTTCAAATAAACAGAGCTGTATCGAGCCAGACGGCTCCCTCATATCATTTTACAAGCTTGTGCTCCTTTTGACCTATGATAAATGACTTCATTTGCATAGCGAGCAGAGAGAAGATGAAGCTTTTTAAATGTTACTGAATGTTTAGGGTCGAGTCCAGAAGAAAAGAGTTGATACAGATGATACATGCTATGTAACAATATGCTGTTTAAGACTGAGGGAAACCCTCCGTTATGTCGGCAATTTTTTTTTCTCTTTCAATGACGTTAACCAGTTCCCAATTGCTAGCTAATTTTTCCCATCTTGACCAATCTGGGAGGCTAAATCAGGAGTGAATGCTAATATACGCTTGCTTAAGACAAGTGAATTGCTCAAGCCATTTCATCGTTTTAAACTGATGCTCATGCCTGGAACATGCTAGTCAATAATGAGAAAAGGTCTGTCATGAGGACGAATTACATTTTACCAAAAGAATCACTTAAGTACTGTTCGGATGGGATTCGTTTCCCAGACATACCGAATGATTATTATGTAACATTGACATGTGTAGTAATTATGTCTGATTCACATGGTCAATCTGTGCATAAATTAAAGACATGGGAGTGTATTCATGATATAAAAAAGCTTCACATGTACTACCTCACGTTAATATAAACATAATTCTTTGACCTTTATTCTAAGTGCTCGGGATTGTTGCTGTTCATGATCGTTAGTAGATAAGTAAAGATTGTCCGTAACATGTCCAGGAATCAATAACAGGGGGTAGCTTCAGTGCCAGGTCCAAAGTCATCTGTTTTTTACTGTTCTGAGTTTTAAGCTAGGCCAATACTTGGTTTAGGATTGGTTTTGGTGGGAGACTATAGAAATGATCACTTCATGCTTGACGGAGAGGACTAACAGCCCTATTTGGAACCACTCCTATTGGAAACCATTGCCTATTGGAAACCACTCCTATTGGAAACCATTGCCTATTGGAAACCACTCCTATTGGAAACCATTGCCTATTGGAAACCACTCCTATTGGAAACCATTGCTTATTGGAAACCAAACACACTGCTGCTGAGGATGGCTCCACATGCAAACCTAATGATAGATGAGATTACTGTTGGAGTACCACTCAGAAACCATGAAGGCTTTGGACTGCAAGTGATACCAACAGTTTGGCTACAATGGCTTTTGCAATTGCTACGATAGCTTTAGGACTGCAATTGGCATGAACAGTTTTGCACTCTCCATAAGTAAACAACTGAAATTAATTTCTTGGTTACACAACTGCACTTTTTGACCATATAATACACAGTTACAGAAGAGAATTGTTTATAATCGCACCAGATGAGGATGGGTTCCCTTCTGAGTCTGGTTCCTCTCCAGGTTTCTTCCTCATGTCGTCTCAGGGAGTTTTCCTTGCTGTCGTTGCCTCTAGCTTGCTCATTATGGATAAGTTTATAAATGTAAACTGCTGCTTTGTGACAGTGTCCACTGTTAAAAGTGCTATACTGAATATAAAACTGAATATTCTCTATGGAAGAGCTAACAGACGAGAGTGATTGGCTAGCATTCCAGTTACGGATGGTTGTGCCATCAACAAGGTGGTACAAAACTAGCATACAAGCCCAAACACACAGTTTAATCACCGCACACATGGCAACATGCAAAGCATACTTCTCCTCGTACATATTCACTTAAGGGAGGACTGAACAAAATGTAAGAAGCCAGTTAAAAAAAAAAGGGGTGGAGAATTGAAAGTGTGGTTAATTACATATTCCAGTATGTCCCTCTGTCAAAACTAGGAATAAATTAGTGCCATGGGCGTTGTGCTGTGGACATGGAGTGTTAGATATTATGAAAGGATTAGTCAGACAACGGCAGCATGGTTTGTCCATTGCGCAGCTTTTGTCACACAGATCTGGCAACCCATTTCATAACACATACGTCACAAGCTTATACACATTTTCCGAATTTCCACTTTTATACGAGATATTCCTTATTCCTTATTCCTCACGCAGCATTTCTTTTCATCTGAGTAAAACCAATTGAGGATTTAACGCTCTCCACACTGTTTACTTGCTGTAACACGAGAACCGTTATTGATTAATAATAATAACCTCAGGCGGACATAATCACACGCAAAACTGGCCACTGCTAATTTCCCAAAGGTTTGTACATCGAATACACTTCACACTTCACACACTTCACACTTCTCCAGCCTATTTTTGCTCTGACTTGCAAAAATGTGCCACCCTTAAATGCATGAGGGTGACAAATTTAAGGCCACACTGATTTAGAAGACATAGGACTGGCATTGCGAAGACCCAAAGAACCATCCCAAAACCTTCATCGATACTTGATGAAGTGGATTGATGTGCTAAGACTCATTGTTTTTTGCTAAACAGTCAGCATGCTTTCACTGCATCCTGCTAATGGGCTACGCAGGGTTCTTCCAAAGAGAGAGCCAAAAGCACTGCGACATGTGGCATCTCCTGCTTCGCCTTCACATTCGCTCAAGCAAAAGAGCAATCTGCACTGCCTGCTGATGCTAATGAGCCTCGCAGAGTGTGTGTCGAAATGTGTGTTTACCCCTGAGCTACAGGAGCCGACAACTACAAACACCAACCGAGTTTAAGTGGTCGTGTGTGTGTGTGTGTGTGTGTGTGTGTGGGTCTGAAAAATGCTCAGCAGGTGTACATCTGGAACATTCTGTTTATTACATGTTAGGCAACCAGAGGCCAGAACAGCAACATCTGTGTTATAATGAAACGCTTGTGCTTAGTCCTGCTTATACTGTAAAAAAGAATCACAAACGTATAATGAGGAGCATGAAGACTGTTAGCATAGGCGCTGGCAGACTTGGTCAGTTTAAATAACACGCTTAAAGTGTTAAACAGAAAGAGAAACAGTCTATCGCTTCAGAAAACGAGAAGAATGAGGCATCTCCGTGATTTCTAAGCGTATTCTTGCAATTATTATTTGTATTTAATTGTATTTAATGTGTACTGTATACTGTATATTCCATCTGAACTGACATGTTGGCCAAGATTTCATTATATCCTGTGGTGTCTCATGCCTTTTTTTTTTTTTTTTTTTTTTTTTTTTTAGTATAAAGACATTTTCATTTCTATCGACTTCAATGATGGATTGCTGAAAGGGCCTACCAGGCACAGCCCCAGGGACCCAAGGTGTCAGGGATTTCCATTTTTTATAACTGAATCCTGTGTGTTATTTGATGTAAAAAATATCAGTGTCCTCCAGTGTCGTTCCCTCCTAACAGTGGGGGGTCGGGAGCTTTTCTGCACCCGTGCCCAGGGGCCATTATTTCCTAAACCGTCCCTGAGTGACTCCCACCGAAACCAAAATGAAACCAAGTACTGGCTGAGTTTAAAATTCAGACCTCATTTAAGAGAACTTGTCAGAGAAGTGACACAACCAGGGGGTTTATTACACTTATGGCCTTCACACAAGTTATGGTCATGTGACCTACTAATGATAAGTTGCAACTTGCATGACCACACACCTTACAACAGGTACTCACGGTAAAGGTAGGGGGTGTTTTTTTTTTCCTGGCATGGTGTGGCACCATCATCCCATCAGTCATTGCAGCTCAATAGCTCTATAACTCAACACAAAGTTCTCCTGACTGATACCTTTTATCCTACAATGAAACGTTTCTATCGTGATGGGTGTGGTCTCTTCCAGGATGACCCCACCCTCATCCACGGTTCGATGAGAATGAAAATGAAGCAAATCAAACACTATAGCCTTCTCAACCCAACTGAACACCAGTGGGAGATATTGGGGTGGTGCGGTATACAGTGTCTCTGCCGGTATCGTCATCAAAACACCAACCGAGGGAATATCTTTTGGAGAAATGGACGTACATCGTGCAAGCACTGTTCTTGCAGACTTGCAGAATCGATGCCAAGGAGCACTGAAGCTTTTCTTGTGGCTCGTGGTAGCTGGAAACCTTACTAACGCATTTTATGTTTATTTTCTCATTTTCTCTTAGGCTCTAACCTTACACCTTGGAGGCGGTGTTGCTGCTATAGGGAATATTTAGTAATTAAAAATTAAGATTTTCTTTTTGCATTACATAAGTACTTTATTCACTAGTTGCTACTTAGTAGGTATTTTGTAATAAAGGCTAGGTAACACTAGACAATGCCTGATAGTTAAATAAGGAAAAAGCTGATTGAAATGGATATTTTCGGTCTGGGTTTTGAGTTGGCGATTCTACCTCCAGCTCTGCAGCAGTATGCTCGACTTCTCCATCCTCCCTCTCTCCTCCTGCCACTGTCGGGGGTGTGGAGGCAGGCCGGGGGGCTTCAGAGACACTCCTCCTCAGCTTCACGTGGGGTTTCTGAATCTCTGTTTCCTCTGATTCTGATTTCTACAAACACACATTATGAGTCATAAATGAATGAAGCTCATTCTGAAGAAGGTGTAGAAAGAGTACATCTTTCTGATATTACCTTTATGCTCTTGGGGGAGGCGATCACCTCTCCGCTGCGCGTGGTGAGGCCCGGTGAGGTGGGGAAGCTCCTTCGGGGAGGCGGAGGCGGCGGCGATTTGGACGGCTTCTCCGTGCGATACCTCGCCACCGTGAGCTCATCCGATCCCCGCCTGGAGCCGCCTTCCTTGCTCGAGACCTTGTGTGTGGGATGCTGAGGTTTGTTGGGTTTGTGCTCAGGTGTGGCGTTGGTGCTACACTGAGACTCACACTGGTTTTGGTTCTGGTGTTGGTTCTGCATTGGTTTGATCTGTTTAGCAGCAAAGTCCAGATCTGGGATTGCCTTCATGAGCTCGGCCTGGGTTTCCTCCAGAAGTCGGTTAATGTCCTGAGCGCTGTATTGGGTTAGACTGGCTCGCTTCTCCTCCCAGTCCCTTTCAGCTGCCTGGACACACACAGAAACAGTACCACACTCACGGTGGGACACTCAGAGTGTTTTATTCCCCTTCTACCACAGCGATTTCCCAGTGATTCCTTTTTTAAAATGATATAAAGAATAATATGTACTTCTAATCAATTTAAGGTGACTTCCTCGAAGTCGTGCACACTTACCAGTCTCACTTCCACAGAGGACGCCTTATCAGCCCCTCCCCGCCCCCCCAGCTCCTCCAGACCCCGCCCCTTCAGCTGCCCAGGTGACGGGTTGCCGTGGGGATGGGCGTGGCCATGAGGGCTCCAGTTAGCCAGGCTGGTCTCGTTGAGGTTGAGCGGTGGGCTGGTGGGAATGTCAAAGTCAGTGTTCTTCCTGTAGTCGTCTGCGGCGGTGTGTTTGGGCGAGGGGTTGGAGTACTCCTCCATGTTCTTCCTCACGCCCTCGTTCACCTGCCTGCGAACGCGACAGAGAAAGCGTACCTCATCAGGATGAGATCATCTCAAGTGTACTCCTTCTGTACATATTCTCTACCGCAGAATATTCACAAAATAAATCCAGAATAAAATTATATCACTTTGTGTGTGCATGTATAAGTACTTGG
>CM074957.1:3748668-3765344 GCA_037577455.1 Pangasius macronema
ATGGTCAATCATGCCAGCACTCTGTGACTTCGCAAATCACTGGCTGGGAAGTTGGAAAAAGTTACTGTGGAAATGATAAGAGAGAAATATGATGTCTCGTCTGAGTGTTCGAAGATCCTAAACAGAAAGATGAAGCCAGAATCATTATTACTTACTATCGACATACATAAAGTTCTAAATGTTCTTTCCCAACAGTACCTCAGGAAACATTGGTACATTTGGTAAAGGTTCTTTATCAGCAAGCCGAGCTTAGCTAGACCACAGTGCGTCGATCAGAAATTCAAGAAGTTCTTTACTTCACCGTAGCAACCATGACAAAACTGTAGCCCTTGAAAAGCATCGGAGATATTTTTCCGTTTATTTTGTTCCCACACATATTCCAACAAATCGGTTTTCTCTCCCTTGCATTGCTTAAATCACTTGCTAGTGGACATTCCTATTTCAAGTTACTGCTGGTTGCCATGGTTTCCTTAGTGAGATAAGATATACCTGTATTTTGTAGCACAAGTTGGAGGAGTACCATCAAAGAAAAGAAAGGAATTTCCATAAATACCTTTACAGTGGAAATAATAGAAATAATAGAAACAATAAAATAGATCTGTGACACTTGCACCAAGCTTGAACAATATGGCTGCATACCACGCTAGCATGCTAACATACTAATATCTACCTACTAGATACTAAAACATATGCAAAGCCACTTATTCTAACCACAAATCAGTCAGTGTGAGAGTTTGAGACATCTGGAAGGAAATGCTTGGGCTAGAATGAGCTGAACAACTCTTGCACTTTGAGATCTCTGCCACCTAATGCTGAACTATTTGGATAAATCAAACGCTTCAAGCCCAAAGCAAGCTTCAGGAGCTGCGGCTAGGAACACAACCATCTGCATAAGGTTTCCACATTGTGGCCCCACCCACTTTGTGTCACCACTGGTTCACGTCCTGTCACTGTAAATCACTTTGGAAACATGGTTGCTGTTGGTGTGAATGCAGTGTAAGATCTACTAGTCCATGCTAGAGCTGAAACTTCTCGCAACTCTTCGGAGTTTATTTATGGATTGTTGTATAATGCCACCTACTCGTTGGATGTCCTCTTCATGTCTCAACAACAGGCTGTCAGTCAGTCAGTGAGTGAAAACGCACCTTTTAGACTAATCCAATCTCCAGCTTGGCAATCACAGCGAGGTGCAGAGCTGTAGGAATAACCTTCCTAGTGTTTTTTTAGATTAGTTAATCCTTCATAAAGTTGCAGCTGCTGGAGTCCCTGAGTGCACGATGATTACCATTTACACGCTGTTTAAAGGACTTTACTCTCTCATTACACTTAATCTGTTCTCTCGTTGTTCCTGATGTCATCCTAGCACAAGACCACTGCTGTCAATGCTTCGGTTCGCCCATCTTAGAGCCTTTTTCATGCGCAATTAATAATCTTACCTGGATGCCCCAAAGACTTCCCCAAAAAAAAAAACTGCTGTGATTAGATGTTCATATTCATTTTTTTACACATTATCTTCTCACACATACTGTAACATCCTGTATATATACACATCTCCTCTCCAGTCTCATTTAACATGGTAACAGTACACCACCAGAAGGCCCAATGGCAAGGGAATACAATATTGACACTCCCTGATGCAATCTGATGCAACGCTGTCGAATTCTTAATTCTGATTGGTCAGAAGGTGAAGATTAACCTTCTACTGTATAAAAGCAAATGACAGGGTTATATTCATGCGCTCGTTCTAATACAGTATGGTTTCTATGGTAACAATGCTCACAGTGTGTAATTGTTGATATGGTGATGCTTTTTATGACGAGATGTTTATTTAGCATTTATGGAAGGAGTCTCCGGTGCCAGCACTTAGTAACAGTCAGAGGTAAATTTTCCACAAAGTCTTCAAGACTGAGTAGTTCATGCTTTATCCATGACGGTAAGATAGATTTCTTTCATTCAGGTGTAGGACGCACTTCCATTTTGCAATAGTGTGACTCTTGAGTATTTCTGGCATCACCGTCTATATTGAGAGACAAACTGTCGTTCAGTCTTCTCTAACTGAAGTACTCCAATTTGCACTAATCAGATGGAGAGTGTAATTACTTATGCACTTTCTCACCAACATCTAACACTGTAGCACCTCACTACTCTAATTTATTATCAAAAATCCAACTATTTGGTGTCATCCAGGCTCTGTTTCTCTCCAAGGTTTCTTCTTAATGCCATCACAGGAGATTTCCTTTCTTTCATCTTTGGCTGTTTGTTAGAAGTCCAAGTCCATGTTTTCTGTCACGGTGCTTTGTGACGGTGTTGTTAAAAAGTGCCACTGAACTGAATTGATTCCCTTCATTTCAGGATGCTTTCATCTGTTACATCAAATATGCACTATACTCATAGATTTCTTTGTTCTGTACTATACACATCAAATACCACATCAAATTCCTGCGACTTTCAAGACCCCACGGCCGTGTTTTCACTCCTCAAACTGTGTTAAGGCTAGGCAGCTGGCTTCCGTGTCCTTCAGGGATGATTGTAATTGGCATTTTATTCCTCGGGTCATTTCGAAAATCTACACCGCGTTCCACGTAATGATATTACAGTATCACTCTGTTTGTTGTCCCAGGGCTTCTTTAGCAATATTCATTTTAGATTTTTTGAGCAGGAAATACTATGAGGAATGGAAGAAACCGTAATGACTTACAGCCACGGGCTTCGTTTTCATATTTCGTCCCCATCATTTTTTGAAACTGAAGTCTGTAATGTTGTCGCAGCAGAAACTGATCCAAACGCTTTCGAAAATATCAGTTTAGCAATATCATAAATATCGTAAAAGGAGTCATAAATTGCCTCCTCTTATTAAACCCTCACTTTTAGGTATCTATAAATGAACACAGCACTTCTTCTTCTCAAGACTCGTCTAGTGTGTAATGACATAGTACTCAAATAAATCTCACTCCACAATGTCGGTAAATATCGATATACACCAGAAAGAAGGTTTCTCCTGAGGTCAGGCTCCCTGGTTCCCTTTCTTTTCTTTTCCTTGTAGGACATGATATAAAAGATAGCAATAAATTTGGTGATCATTTAAATATATACCAGTTTCTTGAAACATTGGTTTAGATGCTTTTCCATGATACAAATGATTTGCAAGTTTTTCATTCATTCGTTCATTCATTCATTCATTCGTCCTCATATCCCTAGCACTTTTCAAAAGAAATGTAATTTGTGCTGTTTCTAAAGTAGTAGTTATATAGTCTTATACCACAGCGGTGTTTGATTCTCCATTCTGATTGGTCAGAATTTACGCAAGGGTATCATTGTTGAATCTGTCCCTGAACAAAAAACCACCTACGAGGTGTATCTACATTATTAGTAAAACTTCGCGAAAGTTTCTGTAAGGAGATTTTTTTTTTTTTTTTGCATTCATGGAAGGAGTCTCCAGTGTCAGAGCTTTGTAGTAGTCACAAAATTAAAGCTACTGTATATCTATGTTTCCTGACATCAGGCAGAGGAATTTGAACTTTCCAGCTTCTCAGAAATATGACAAGCTATTTTGTTGTTGTTGTTTTAACTTGAGAGAGAGAGAGAGAGAGAGAGAGAGAGAGGGAGAGAGAGAGAGAGAGAGAGAATTGGCTGGTGACACTAAGCTATGACGTAATTGATAAGAGGAATTAACTTGTTTCTTGGACATTTCACCACTTTAAATTTAGCTATAGATGGCTAAAAAGTATGACATTGCTCTTTAATGAATAAATCATTACTAGATTCGGCAAATTGCTGTGGTATAAGAGTAATAAACCATTTGCGACTTTGCTGTTATTGGAAAGTAATGAACTATGGAGCAGTAACGGTAACTTGTGTCGCATTACACCACCCCTTTCGCGTTTTATTCCTTACATACGTATATGTTCATACGGGCGCAGAGTGAAATGTAGGACTGGACTATCAGTAAATCACTGCTGCTGAAATTGACAGCAAAACTGCGTAGCTTAGGCTAGCTTAGGCTGGGAATGATAATATGAAGGTAAGAAAGCCTTCGTACATTGATAAACACACACACACACACACACACACACACACAAAGTCAAGAAAGTGATATGGGAGCGAATTGGCTTGGGCAGTGGCAGAACAGAGGGAAATGATATACCGAGGCACAGCAGAAATCACTATATGCAATTTAATACCAGAGATATTAGAGGGAAAAAAGCAGATATCATGGTGAAAGGACACGGGGAGTGTACGTGAGGAAGGACTCTGGGATGCAGCATGCGGCACGTCCCTATGGATTCCTGCTCGTTTTATATTCTGCGGAGCTCTTCCTTCATTTCACCCTGGCAAAAACAGCATGAATGAGGGCTGAACAGAAGGAGGGAGCACAGTGTCAGGCCGAGAGAGGGAAATGAGGCTGATTATCATTTCAGCGCACACACTCTTTCCGAAATGTCAACACGAAAAGTTTAGGGTCAATAAAATTTAATTTAAAAGAGGTTCATTGCTGCCAGTTCCTGCTTTCCCACAGAATTGGAATAGTCTTGTATTATGGCTGCAGGCTGTTTTGTTTTGTGTAGTTTTTCTTTTGGCAGTTTTCAGGAAAGAGGTTTCAGGAAGTGTTACCAAACTGTTTAAAGAAAAATCATGGCTTTGGGTGATTTCTCAGGGCGACTTTACACCTTGATCAAATACGCAAGTGAGCACGCAGGGCTGATTACCAGGTCCTTTTTTATGTTACATTTACAGCATTTGGCAGACGCCTTTATCCAGAGCGACTAACACTCATCTCATTTCTACATTTGAGCAGTTCCAGTCAGAAGTCCACTGACTGTCTTACCCACTGAGCTACCACTAATTTTAACAGAGAAAAATTCTTCCAAAATGATGGGTCAACTGTCATTTTTATGGATGCAGGTTCATCCATTTGCTTTTTTTTTTTTTTTTTTTTAATTATTATTATTTTCCTGTGGTACCAACACTCAAGTGGGTGCAAGTGTTGAGGATGCAGAAGATAGGGATAGGTGGAGAGTGATGATTCGCTGTGGAGATCCCTGAAGGGNGATAGGGATAGGTGGAGAGTGATGATTTGCTGTGGAGACCCCTGAAGGGAAAAGCCCAAAGAAGAAGAAGAAGAAGACCAACACTCAAGGATCAAACACCACCACTTTTTGGATGTATGGCCAGGTGAGCTGCTCAAGAACAGCTTTAACACTTCACTAAACATGTAAATATGAAAATAACTTTAAAGTCGTATTAAAAATGTATAGAATTGTTGACATGGTGAGATTTTTTGGAAGGAGTCTCCAGTATCAGCATTTTGTAACACTCAAAGGTAAAGGTGTAACTTTTGATGAGAAAGTTTTCAGCCAAGGAACAAGGAAGGAAGGAACAAGGAAGGAACAAGGAAGGAAGGAACAAGGAAGGAAGGAAGGAACAAGGAAGGAAGGAACAAGGAAGGAAGGAACAAGGAAGGAACAAGGAAGGAAGGAACAAGGAAGGAAGGAAGGAAGGAAGATAGGTAGGTAGGTAGGTAGGTAGGTGGGTAAGTAGGTAGGTGGGTAGGTAGGTAGGTGGGTGGGTAGGTAGGTGGGTGGTTTTTTAGGTAGGTGGGTGGGTGGGTGGGTAGGTAGGTAATTCGTTCATAAATAATAAACTGTAAGTCTTGGCAAATTGCTGTGGTATAAGACGAATAAATCATATCAAGGGATGCTGTTGCTTTGCATCGGGTCACATCACATCAATCGGTCATTGATTATTTTCCAAAAATACCATACCCCTGTCGTGTTTTATTCCTTTCCTTCCTGGCAGAGGTATATTTTGCACTGAAGCAGCCGTATGCTTCAGAACATCAGTATCGCTGTCTCACACACGTCTCTCTCCGACTGAAATCCAATCCCACAAACATTCTTACTTATGGGGATTAAAAACGCACACAGTCGCATTACACAGGCGAGAGACCTGCACGCTGTCTGAATTACAGAGGTGACTACGGCGGTCACTCTTTCTGCGAGGCAGTTTTTAAAAATGCAGCCGATGTTAAATGTTTCCCTTCCTCTCTTACTCATGATTAAACCCCAGCCATCGCTTCAGGACACAAAACAGTCAGACTGCCACAGAGATGATGACTCTTCTCCCTTCCCCTTTCCCTCCGCCTCTGTCCAAATCCTCTCCCTGACCCGGCTAGTGGCTCGCTAATCGACTCCTCACTGCTTTCCAGTCAATTTGCATTCTTTCTGACTCGATGTAGAGGCTGTCCCAAGATCTACGAAGACTTACACTTAGAAGTTGTGCCAAGTTGAATGAAAATGTCAGCTTTCTGAGCGGCTTTGAGGCGACGCGATACCTCCGATCTTAATTATGTAGTCGAGTTAATGAAAATGAATAATAGATATCAGTAGATTATGGGAATACAGAAGAGTGGAGCAGATTTACTCGTATCAAATACTGCAGCAAATGGATGCCAGAGATGTGTAGAGAGGTGCTATAAATCAGGGAAAGGCCAAGATTAAATTGTAAAAGGGTACAAAATTACTAGCAGGGTAAGAAAGGCAAGCTGGGATTTGACCAGGCAGTTTTGGAGTGACTAGGTTTTTCACTCATCACTTCAAGACAGAGTTCATGGATTCATTTTGTATCAGTAACGTGATTTATCACAGCCTGAACATTTTTCAGGAACATGGCATGAATGTGCGAATTAACAGAACTAAATAAAGGGCAGGTATTAAATTTGCAGAAGCGTCTTTTTGCCTGTTTATGAATTAATAACTGGAAGGTTTACCAAAATCATGCCTCAGAATAAAGTTGGTTTCAAGTAATAACACACAATTAGACCTCCAGTAACAACAGCATTTCAATAGAGCCTTTAAAAAAAGGATTTGGTTCACATATAGCGTAATTCTCACTCATGACTACACTCTAGGTTTACAGCCATGGTACAAAAAAAGTTTTTTTTCCCTCATTGGCTTTAATCAGACTTTGACTCTCAAGAATAAACAGAACATGATGAAATCTTGTTTTCTCCCCACTTGTACAGGACATTCATGTTTATTATTCGTAATTCACCCACAATACATCCAAGTTATCATATTAAATACACAACTTAGTACATGTTATTTGAGATCATAGTAAATCATAGACTCGGCAAATCAGTTTTTCATGCTAGCCAAGCTATATACTGGGCTATGGGCTAGCATGACCTCAAACTAGCAGCGGATTGATTTATTTGGTTTTAAGCGCTCCAACTAATGGCTTTTGTCTGCTACTATTTCGAAATGTTACACATTCAAACAAGCCACACTTAAGACGACTGACTGTGCATGCTATTTTAGTCTTTCTTGCGATCCTGACACCCTGCACTAGCGTAGGAGTTCAGCAATAAAAACGGAGAAATTTTCCATCCATCTACCTTCGCTGGTTCCTCGATAACACTGAGTGACTCTGACTCAGTGAAACAGCAGGAGTCAAGAAAATAAACACCAAAATTTGCAGAGACTTTTATTGAATATAGGTTTACAAGCCTGGCCTTAAATAACAAGGAGAAACCGAAACACTGCAAAAACACACTACAGTACTGCAGTTTGTAGGCAGTTATGTTACACATATGGGTTTTAAGGAGATCCCAATTCGAGCATGTGACCTTCTAACGCTGAGGTTATAGAAATATCCTGTTCTTGAGCAAATCTTGTATGACTGTGGAAGGTTTAAAGCTCACACAATAGTCTGATGTCTGTTGAATTTATTGCAAATTGAAATCCCCATTTCAGATTTTAACACCATTTTGCTTATCATATTTTTATACAGTGTCTTGTCACTTTTGATCATCATAGGGCTGTACTGAATAAATGAAAATCAGGCTAAGCCACAGTGCAGGGAGTGGATTCTTCTCATGACGGATGAACATAGTGACAAATTCAGTTAATGTCTTCCATCAGTTAGTGAGTAATCTCGGTGTCTGCTTAGCTAACAGCTAATTGCTGTTGTTCTTAGCTAATGGTTAATGGCTGTCTGAGTGCTGAGAGAGTGTCTGCTCGCCTGCCAGACGAAGGCTCCAGCCGGACCAGACTGACCTAGTTGTGCTGTTGAAATTGAAGAATTACCGCCTGGCATAGCCAGAGAGCCGGGTGCTACAAGCCAGACCGGCTGTGAGTGCTGCTATACAGGAAGAGAAAGAGAGAGCGAGTGTGTGTGTGCGTTTGGGTGTGTATGTCAGCTACCAGGGGACTGTGAGAGTGCTGCTTACATATGTTTTGCAAAACCTGAATGTTTTACATAATTTTGCTTTTCCTCCCTCCCCCAAAAACTTTGGTAGACTCTGCAGAATTGGAATAATTCCAGAGATTTCTGCGTCTGCACAAGTGGCATTAATGTGAATTGCATTTTGAATAAAGCATTCATGCATTTTCTTTAAAGTGCAACGCAAAGAGAAAGTGAGATGATCAGCATAACGCTTGAAGGGACTAAGAGAAAGCATAGCCAGGCGGCGGTTGCCGCGGCACCCAGCCTCCTGTCTCCACGGTGACAGCGGAAAGGCCAATCGCATTTGACTGCAGGAGAGATGAGCCATAACTGGAGCCATGCAGCGCTGATGTACTTTAACATGATTGCTTTATAGGGAGATTTAGATCAGCTAAGGATGGCGTGAGAGACAATGAAAGAGAAAGAGAGAGAGAGAGAGATTGAATTTTCAGAACGTATCCTCACTTCTCACGACTCCAACTTCCATCCAAAATTAAACATCGAAAAGTCTCCACAACACCAACTTTAATTCCTCTCCATTTCACTCACATCGCTTGCTCGACCTTTTTTAATCGCAGGCGCTTAAGGAGAGCGAGACGGTGGAGGAAGTGGATGACGGAAAGACAGATGACAGCCGGAATCAGTCTCTCTTTTTTTCATAAAGCTCTATTGATCCATTGGAAGAAACCGCTAGAGGAGCACTCGTGTGCTTTTCTGCTCAGCTCAGCACAATCACGCGCTGAATGATATACAGCCAGCTCGTGTAAGACATGTCAGCCAGCCGGCGCGCAGGATTTATCAAACATCCGTGCGGGTTGTACACACACAAAAGGACATACGGTATTTCACACAGGTCATGATTGAGAGTTTATGGATTGTGAGAGAACAGAAAGGAAAAAAAATACAAATGAACCCTGAGAGCAAAATAGAACCAAATGTACCTTTGAGGCATTGTTTTCGATTTCAATCCTGGGGCCAGTTACACCAAAATCTCATAATAAATAAAAGCTAAAAGAATTTGCTGGATCGATCAGGTGTATGCCTTCTTCTTCTTCTTTGGGCTTTTCCCTTCAGGGGTCTCCACAGCGAATCATCGCTCTCCACCTATCCCTATCTTCNCATGAGCTGTCCCTCTGATGTACTCGTTCCTAATCCTGTCCAACCTCGTCACTCCCAAAGAGAACCTCAACATCTTGATCAGGTGTATGCCTAGGCATTACTAACTAACACCAAGCGTATGTCATATGACGCCATGATTCTGACAAATCTTTAGTCATGTTGTGACTAAATCACATAATCAAGTGATATTTGTTACAGCGTAATTTCTGCATTTCTGACTTTGCCGTCATCGGGTTTCCCACTCGTTTATATTTATTCCCATTTACACGAGTACCGCTTACTGCATCAATCAACATTAATAACAATATTAATAAAACATGCGCTAAAGGATGTTCGTTTAAAGGTACACAATGTACACCTACATTAATATTCATTCAGTCCATGACCGAAAATCCATATAAATTAGCAAAAAATGAAAAGACAGGACATTCCTAAGACTAAACGTCCACTGCACGTGGCGTCAATCTCTCACTCCACTCCCTTCGCCAGTGCATCGTGTCTGTTTACTATCCGGGGTGTGAATAAACCTGTCAATCATCAATCATGGATTTCAAATAAATGATTTTTTCTTTTTCAATTAGGCTACAGTCTCGAAAACCTGATTCTAAAAAGGTGTTTTTTATTTTTCGTGTATTCACAGTGACATACAATGCATACGTGAATTACTGCTAGTAAAAAAACGAATAACTAAATAATACTCGTTTACAAACACTGAGACGAAGCAAACAAAATTAGCTGCAGTGGACGCAGTGTGTACGGACGACTGAAAGAGGTCTTTTGTCTGATTGGTCACTGCAACTGCTTGTAATCTGCATAAAGTTGAAACCAGCTCAACTCTTCACGCCAAGCCACAGCTGAAGTTCTCACTCGCACGATCCCTCACATGTTCTTTCGCTACTCCTCATTGGAAATGAATAGTTTAAGAGTGAAATTTCAGCTGATGAATTCACATCTAATCGTTGATAATTTACTGAACTCCAGGTGTAGACATTAAAACTGACTTTACAGCCTCATGTTTGTGAGATTGTTTCAATATGGGATATTTTTCCATGGTGATTTATTCGTTTTAAGATCAATTCAGTTTCATGTGATTTCTGTAACTGTCTTTGTTCTCGTATGATTTACATGTGTCTGTTCCTTTGGTCATAAGGTTCTCTCCTTGCTCATGTTTCTCTCCTAGCTTAGCCTTGGACATTAGCTATAGGGTCTAACGTGTGGACAACGCCCAGGTTGTCTTCGTGCACAAATAAGATAAAAATGTCTTTTATTATAACTTGTCTCTTGGTCTCCTGATTCGTCAGTCATCTTACTCTTGATGAAAGAAAGATTTACAACATGCTCATTTACATATATCTGTTATAGTATAGAGTTCATAACAACCTTCTGCTATTCAAAAGGGAATTATAACAGAGCAGTCATGCCATTGCAATGATTCGTCTTCTGGTTATAGTGGTAATCATATAGAGGTCTAGAGGTCGTTGAGGTCGACTGCTCGCGCCTAAGCATAAACTCTACGTTTTGTCTGATTGAAGTTTGGGCACAAATCTGTGATTATCCTTATCTAATATACCTAATATATCTAATACATTCACCTCAACTAATTATCAAGCTGCTTATTGGCTCAGAGCACAGAAACCACGATGAATGAGATGTGTGGGGTTTCCAGCACTGGGACTGAGAAACGCTGCCCTAGATTCAGCTGCAGCTAAGGCTGAGTGTTTGCTAAAAATCCTCACCAGGGTTCAGTTTTTTTGGTTTTTTTTGGACATTGTTTCTTTTTCATTTGGTTCAGTTGCTTTGCCATTGCAGCACATTGTGTTCTTTCACTGGACTGCACAGGAATTTGGAAGTGTGTGCAATGCATGGACACTTGGTATTGCTTCTCATAGGTTCATATTTAAGTTCATATTTTAAGTTACTAGCGTGGATATATTAAGCAT
The DNA here is from genome assembly GCA_037577455.1 of Pangasius macronema. NCBI lineage: Eukaryota > Metazoa > Chordata > Actinopteri > Siluriformes > Pangasiidae > Pangasius > Pangasius macronema. Next base: position 3,759,951 of record CM074957.1, read on the forward strand.
AGTTCATGGTCAATATACCAGCTTCTCTGAACCTTTTAAACACACTTATCGGATACTTTCCTGACCCATTTCTATTGTTTATTGGGGTTTTACAATACTCTTTAATAGGCGTTTAAGTCATTCAGTAGAAAGAAAATTATAAATATTAGATAAAACACTGCAAGATGATATCTTAGCATGTAAAATATCTTAATTATATAGGTAAATTCAACCAATCTTTCTATTTATTTGACTGATTTTAAACAAATACAAGATTATTAAGCCTATTTCTAGATATTTTGATTTCAAGCTTGAAATTGTCATCTTCTTTTGGCAGATAATTTTGCTTATTTCTAGAAGGATGCAAATAAAATTCTGCCAATAGAATAAGGCAATTTTAAGCTTGAAATTAGTAACTATGTCTTGAAAAAAAAAGTCTTATAATCGGTATATAATAACGTCATAATGAGAAACATTAGATAGCATTTCTTTTTCCTTCATTCAAGATATCTTGCTAAGGTTTCATTTTTTGCAGTGAAAGACCAAATCTGAAAATGAAATGAGCTTTTAATGTCATCTTATAGAACTAGTGACATACAAACTAAACCTTGGTCCTAGAATCTAGAAAGACCTAGAAGGACAAAGAACTAAGACCTAACTAATATTTGGTGGACATGAATTCAGTTCATCAGAATAAAGGTCCTTGATTTGATCATAAAATCCATCACAAAATTCATTTTGAGACCAAAGGCTGTGATTTGTGAAATCTTATGTGAGGACGGAAATGTCGCATTGTGTGTAAATTTAGACTGAACTCCACCCACCAGAGTGATATTATAAAACAGCAGTTGTTATAAAACCCCTGTAAATGTCAACAGCTCCTGGTTGCACATATGCGTGTTTGTGTGTGTGTGTGTGTGTGTGATCAGAAAAGTGAGCGAGACATTTGACAGGACAAGACGCCTGGTGAATAAAGGAGGCAATGGGTGGCTGGTTTTCAAGGTTACCTGTTAAAGCAATGTTCAGAGGACTGGCACATCCCAGAGTGCACTGGGGCAGAGTGTGAAGAAGCACTGAAAGATGTCGTAATGGAGCCACACTCTGTCATGCCAAGCTCTCTAAAGCAGGTTCTTTGAAGGAGCCTCCCGTCCAATCACAAACACACTTTCCAGAAGCATTATGTCACCAGCAGCCAATCAGGAGATGGCAAGATCTCGCTTTGCACAACATGGATTGGGGAATTGGCACAAAACACACACGCTTGTTACAACAGGGAGCTCTGTGATTTCCACTCACACACACACACACACACACACACACACACACACACACACACACACTCACACACAGGAGTGCTGATAGGAAGTATTACAGATATAATCTATATAATATTACAGATCATTATCTGGTGTTTTAAGTGTACCATCTCCTTTAGGGTTCTTACTCAGCGCTATAGTCTGTATAAAGCACAAAATACACTGCTTTCTTTTCATCAACAACAATGAGCTCATAGTTTGTGATATTTGTTCATTTTTTAAAAAAAAATACTTAAAATTACAATTTCACAAAACGCGCTAAAGCTCAAATTTGCCACAACTTCTTATGCAAATTATAAGAGATGCTTTTTTAGCTACTGAATTAGTACAATAAGCTAGCTAGCTAACCTAGCTAATATTAGTAATGAACAAAATTGTGATTGTTATGCTATATTCTGAGGTAAATTACTAAGAAGATTGCATTGTGTATACTATAATCCCACCTATGTCAAGGTGACAAGTGCAACCTAGCAGCCTAATCAGTTAGCAGTGTGCTAAAATATAGTAAAATGTAATGTGAGCTTGTTAGCTGTAAGCTAGCTAGTTATGTGCTTATATTACCTCAGTAAAATATGTAAATTGATGAAGTGGAGTTTTGGTTTCCAGCACAAAAGCGCAAAAGTTAATTCTCTTCCAAAACAGCACGTTTTGTTCCTTGTATACCACGTCAAATTCCCTAGTCAGCTAGTTATCGCTAACATTACCTCAGTAAAAGAGAGTACAGCAGGAGCAAGGACAGATTCATGCTGTTCTGATATGTCAACAATTCCCTGATGTAAGTGAACAAACATCTCGACTTGGTGTTGTTTATGATAGTGTAATAGTCCAACACTGGGAATAGCGTAGCATAACCAGGATAGAGGTGAGGAAAAGAGGTGAGGTCAGAATAGCACAAGGACATGAAGGTTGTAATTCCCCTCTCATGAATATTCATAGCTTCCTGCAGTCCTTGTGAGGATTTCTAGTACTTTCCTGCGCTTTAAAATTACATTTGACAATTTGTTATGAAATATGGATTGATTTAAAGGGTTACAGGGAACTTCGCAGGATGATTTCAACCTAGCTGATGTAATGTGCACATAGTACCACCTTAAATGCTTAATTCCAAGAGTACACACACACACACACACACAAAGCATTTTTATTTTTGGATAGGTCTTACAGTTTCTGATATAATTAACCTGTGTGTGTGTGTGTGTGTGGTCTTGTTTTTATATGCTGGTTGGGACCCATGTGATTGTTAGCGGAGTAGTTAGTGCACTGGACTCCTAATGAGAAGGTTTTGAGTTTGAGTCCCACTACCTGCAACCTTGTGCATACTTTTAGCTAGATCTCAGACTATTTTGTTTGCAAACACTGCAGCTTTATTGTTAAAAAAATAAAAATAAAAAAATTAATGTGCCAAAATATTTAATTTTGGTTACTGAGTTTAGGGTTCGTTTGTAATTATGATGTGTTTGGAAGGTCCTCATAAGGATACAAGGAAACGTGTGTGTGTGTGTGTGTGAGTGTGAGATAGAGAGATAGAGAGAGAGAGAGAGAGAGAGAGAGAGAGAGAGAGAGAGAGAGAGAGAGATGGTCTTTATTCTCAGAGTCTGAGCTGAATTCTGGACTTAACACCATGTAAGCCCGACGCTTAGAGGATCTCAGAGGATATTCACATAGCTCAGCCACATAGACACACACATCACTGTGTGCCCTTCAAAAAGCTTCTCACACACACACACACGGTGGAGAACGACGTGTCACACCACATACAAATCCATCACACACACACACACACACACACTGTATACTTAAACGACATGCATTAGCGCAAGTGCAAATCATACTCCGGCAGGAGGCTTCCTTGTAAAGGCGCGAGGATTAAACTGAAATGAAAAGACATGAACGAGAGTCGCAGCAGGGTGGAAGAAGAGAAAGAGGGCACAGACAGAGTGATTCGTTAAATGTGTCTCTGCTATCATGCCTCAATTTTGGCATATCTCATATATACCGTACACACAATCTAGTACATTCTGACAGATAGCATACAAGAATCACTCAACACACAGGAAGTTACCACTTTAGCTAGCGCTGTCAGTTCGTAGGTGGCCGATACCACGTCATACTGATATCTGTAATATGTATAAATTCACACAACCCGTTCCCTGAACACATTCACCCCCGTAAAATATTTGTAACATTCCACAAGCCACAACAGGATGTTGCATCATACGCATTTCCTGAAGACCGTGGGAAGAAGAAAAGTATGTCGTACTGTTCTTTTTTTAATTTATTTTCAATTACATTTTTGATATTGATTGATGATGTCTCTTTGAAAGTACAACCTGTTGCACAAATTATCCAATTTATACACAAAGTAAATTCTTAATTTAAAAAAAAAAGCATCCTTGATGTCGTCATGCTATTAGCATAGATGCTACGTAACTTCACTGTGTATTTGCTGTATTTCCTGTTACTCGTTTAAGAGCAAAATGCAGCATGTCAGCAAAGAAGCCTTGTCAAAGAAAATGAGACTTTCCTGCCTGAGATGGTTAAACCCATAAAACATTTCGAATGGATACGTCTGAGAATTTTATTTGGATTCGTGTTGAAAAATGATGAAAGCTAAAATGCTAAATGGAGCTGAAATTGTGGAATCGCCCATGCAGGTATAAAAGTATTTGACTGAATTTTTATTGCTTGTTTTACTGTTTACTGCTTATTATGGTAATTACTTTGATATTTCATTTCATTTCATTAAAAAAAAATCATTGTAAAGTGAATCCTGTGTACCACTTAGCGATGAACGTATACGTTTCCAGTATTTTTTCATATTTCTGTAAAGCTGCTTTGTGGCAATAGCCGTTGTTAAACAAATAAAATAAATTTGAATTGAATTTGCTAAACCCTACAAAATAACATCCTGAAGACATACATTTGTTAGCTGTAACTTGTGTTTTTGCAGTAATATGTCAGCAGATAGCTAAAAAAAAACAAGTCAAACTAATGCATGCGCCAAACCGACTGGAATCGAGATCTTTAATGGAAAAGCACTTTACTGCGTAAAGTTGCTGACATTGTTGTGATGGATCATCCTCGGCACAGCAGTGACACCGATAGCATGTCAGAATGACCTCCTACACAACACACAGCCCACACACAGGATTACTGTACACAAAGCCTGACACATTCCTCAAAACAGGGGGGTGTTTTCTCGCAACATCACACTGACAATGAGGTTAAATCTACAGATCGTAACGTAGCGTGCTTTTCCAGAACAATCTGATGAAATCTGCAGAAACGAAGCAAGCCGAGAAGATAGAGTATTAAGGTTTTCTGTCATCCTGTCTCTTATGCATGCTGCAGTACATAATACATCAATTCAGGTTTCATGCTGTTGTAGTAGTGAAATGGCTGTATGCTGAGTGGGCGGTACATGGACGGGATTTCTCACGGGGTAAAATAAGTCATCAGCTAATAACACAGCTGTATTTCTGTATGGTCACGTGGACAAGAGTGGACACGTGCTTCCTCCGAGACAACCACAATCTATCTTTTCGAACAGCTACTCATGCTGCGTCACAGGGAAACGCACTCAGAGGAAAGTGCTATCTACCCTCTTCCGCATACATGTGTTCACAGATGCCTATGATGTCACTGTGATTGACTTCCTCTTTTTTCTCTCTCTAAAACCTCGTAAATGTGTGTTTTTTTCACCACTTTAAGGTCAAGTCTTTTTACAAGTTTTCTTATAAAAACCTACCGAGTTTGTAAAAATGTACATATAAGGAAACTCGCCAATGTGAATCTTAAATCGTATAATTGGCGATGAGTTATTGCGATTTTATATACGGATTACGCTGTCATGTTTAAAAAAAAACATGGTACTTTCATATTAATGACTTGAAAGAAACCAAACCATAACAAATCCATAAATCGCACAAATAAGACTAATATTTCAATTAGGACGAAAGTAATGGCACCCTATGAAAGGAGGAAGAGTTACATTGTGTCTATTGCAGCTGACACACTGCAGCGACTGAGCTGCGTTATTGGAAGACTAGACGCATGTATTCTCTGTTTAGACAGCAGGTTTCAGCTCACTCTGAGCTTT
>CM074957.1:3777013-3803491 GCA_037577455.1 Pangasius macronema
CTTTCCCACACTCTCCATTACTCTGGACTGTTGACCCCAAGTACTTAAACTCCTGTACCTTCTTCACCTCTTCACCCGGTAACCTTACTGTTCCACTTCCCTCCCTTTCATTCGCACACATGTACTCAGTCTTACTATGACTGACTTTCATTCCTCTTCTCTCCAGCGCAAACCTCCACCTGCTCCCTACTCTCACTACAGAAGTAACCGTTGTACTACTTTTCGGAAATAAAACTAATAACCTCTCACAATTCGCCTTATTGGAAAATTTGCAGGTGTATACCTTATTCAGCCAGTTGCAGCCTGAGAAATGATAGAGGGGGGATGTAATTTATTGTATGCAGGTGGGGAAGTAAAAAGGATGGAGAGTATGCTGAGATCTGGTGGAACGTATAGGTACCGTGGGAAAGTGATACCCCAGAGAGCTGATCCCTCACTTTCCCTAGCAAAGACAGAGAGATTAGAGATGGCCGTACACTAGCTGATTTACTTCCCTCTCTGATGCGCTGGCTGCTGTGCCCCCTTGCGTACCTTCAGCTAAACACTTGGGAGCCTTGGGAGCTCTGAGGATGGAGAATCTTGAAAACCCGAGAAATTTAGGAATTTGACCTGAACTTTGATTTTGAACACTACAGTTGGTTCCTTCCATTTTTCAAGGATCAATTCCCCAAATATCAAGTAGATCCCAGATTCCCTGATACTTCCACTGAATATGGTCAAGCTCTCACTGTCCTTCATAGTTATTTTGCTGTGCTGATTACACTGCATGATGATGATGATGATGATGATGATGGTGATGTGTGCATGCACAATAACATGCACACCAACATCCAACCAATCAGAACAAGGAGGTGTCTGTATTGTCCTGGCAATTCAGGAAGCTCCACCTCCTTCACTACTATTTAGGTGTAGTTTAGACAGCACAGGTGCGTGCTTTTGGGGCGTAGCGTTGGAGGGAACATTAACTGCAAATGATTTTATTAAAATTTTAATGAATTTTCAGTTTCAAACACAGCTAGCTTCTAATCAAATTCTGCTGCTGTCTTGTATGAAAATGATATTAATCATCGGTGAAGATCGGCAAACAGGAAAACAATAAACAAAGCAGAGGTCGAAACAGCGAGAGACGCAGGCAACAAGCAGAGTGTGTGTGTGTGAGAGAGAGAGAGATTGTGAACAGATATCTGCTTGAGGGTCATGTGGCATTCATCATCAGGGAATCATGGGAAGTGGAGTTGACTTACTGCTGCATTTATCAAAATGTTCACTGCACAGCATTTAGATTTCAATAAATCAGATTTCTGATGAAAAAGAATAATTGGATTAAGTAATATGCAAGTCATTTTTTTAAATACTTGCATGAAAGGAGCCTACTGGATTTTAATATTCTGCATCAACTATAAAAGTAATAAAAATAATAATAAAAATACATTTTAAAAAAGCAGAGATATAGTGAGAAAATGAGAGAGCGAGAGAGCGAGAGAGAGAGAGCGAGAGAGAGAGATTCATGTTGCAAATCTGAGGAAGTAGTCAGCTCATTTGCAGGTTTAAATAGGCATCATGTTCCCCTTTGTAGGTGATAAATGCCAGATCTGCTCTCAAGGACAGCTGTGGAGAACAGAGACGAGCTTTTTTTTTATTCCTTTCAGCATTAGCATGCAGGATTTTCTCACTCGGAGCGCTCATACATCAATGACTGGTACATCAAAACAAAACAAAACAAAAAAAAAGACGGGCTCTGAGTGACCTTTTCAAAAACTCTGCATGACTGATGACTCAAAACGAACCGAGGCAGCCGTTTGACTCAGAGAGGCGTTAATAAAAATAATAATAAAACAAACTTTTGGAACAAGATGATGAAACGTGTGAGTCAGAGCCTGATTGCGTTGAGGCAGAGATTGTAGCTTGTGAACACGAATCCTTAATGACCTGGCTACTCCCGAAATACTGTTGAGTGCAAAAGTTTGCACACCCATACTTTCTTGGAGGAGGAGAGAGAAAAAAAATTAGTTTATGTATGTATCTACAAAAAAAAAAGATGTCAAAACGTTCCTTAAATGAACTGTATGTGCGCTCTGCAGCCAAAGGACAACAATCCAAACCAACAACAACAATACGCGATTAAGAAATGCCCTGAATTAAGCCCTGAATTTCTCAAGGATTGAATGCAAAAACATATGCAAGCTGCTTTACTGAGAAGGCCTGTGACTTTTCTACCTGCAAGTGCAAGATAGATTCATTAAGCACCTGTAGTGTGATTTACAACAGCCTGGACGTCAGATTGCGAACAGAGATTAATACAAAATTAATACAATCTCCAGAAGCTTGTTTCCGGCGTTTGAAAGAAAAAATAAACCCATTACTTGTATTACATTACACATTTGCACGTCTGATGCCAGATATTGAAGCAGATATTGAGTTACCATCATTACAGAACAACAGTTGATCATTTTATTATACACACACACACAACATAAAGTGTTTAATCGCTCTTGTGCTACAGAATTGTAAAACAGGTTCCTGTTATTGTGCTTTATAGCAGCTATAAACGCTCGTTCCCTCACTAGCCTCTCTTTTTTCTCTTTACCTGTTAGATAACATTTCTATGAATCCACATTTTAAATCCATTCATGTCCCTGAACAAGTGCATCTATCTATCTGAATAATAAGCAATATGAAAATATTCATATTAGAGGTGTGTCTCATACGAAGATGACACGATAGGCATCTCAGTGTATGTAATTCAGTTATAACAGTTAAATAGAGTCGAGTTTATAGCAGTTTGGAGGTGATGAAACAGTGCAATGTCGCCACTGACGTTGTCCAAAGGAGCTGGGACAGCTTACATGCAACAAAACAAGCTTCCACTGTAAATCTGTCCATTATAGGTGGAGTGGATGAAATACTCCTCCTTATACATATCCCCAGCCTCTTGAAACTTAGGTGCGACTGCCAAGGACACTTTACCGACTTTATGGCCAAGAGAACTCATGAAGCCTTCATTTGGGCCAAGTACAATCTGCCCGAGAGTAAAGAATGGCTGCTGGGTGATATTGGCAAAAGATCATCCTTGGAAAGGGAATGCACTACCAGTTGCACACCTACCGGCCATATACGGTTAGGTCCAGAAGTATTTGGACAAGGACAGAGTTTTTGTGATTTTGCCTTTATACACCACCACAATGGATTTGAAATAAAACAATCATGATGTGATCGATGGAGGTGTTATTCTCAAACAGGGGCTGTGTACAGATTGTTCTTTTAACTTTGCATGTAATAGATATGCTCCTTGTCTGGCTAGCATCTTTATTATGTTCAGTTCCAGCATGTTCCTCATTCTAAAAAATCGTCCGTGCATGCTGTTTAATGCACATAGTGAAAGCCGATGTGTGTAGTGCAGCAGGAGATGGGATTCTGAACATGTAGAGTATGCTAGAGTTACAGCATCAAGCAGCATTGGATCACTGTAAAGTGCATTTTGTGTAAATTTACATATCTAAAAAAAGATTGTTTTTGTAAAGTCAGTAGAGAGAATGCTGATGACCTACTGAACCTACTCAAGTTCCAGGCAACTATTAGACCAGACATGTAATCATCTTGGTGGACAAATCGGTACTCATCCATCTGAAGCTTCTGTATCCACCAGTAAGGTTCGCCTGGCTGATACTGAGGCTTTTTGTAAACAGTATTTGGCATATAATTTTGTCATTCAGCTGCGCTGTTGGTTTTGACATTTTCACCTGCAATAAGAAACCCAAAAAAACATTTTATTTTGTGACCAGTGTCTTGGCTCATCTCTGAATATACCAGAATGGCAGAGCAGCCATTTAACAAATCAGCAGTGCTTTGGAGGGCCACCAAGAACACTACAATTATTCTTTATTCTGTTGTGTGAATTACAGAGAGTGAAAACAAGCGTTTATGAAGCAGGTTTTCTGCAACAGTGCACATGCTGCTGTTGAGTTAGCATATGCTGTGCGTGCGTGTATACATACATACATACACACGGTAAAAGGCAAGGATGATTACTTACTCATTCACCATGTGCAGAAAGGAAAAAAATAAAAAATAACATTTAGTATGCCAATATGGTGCAATATGTTGGACAATTGGCGGACTATCTAGCTTTCTAAAAAGTATAAAGATCCTTAGGCAAAATATCATCAGGGAATCCAAGCATAATTAAATTAATGGTTAGATTATATACTAAATAAGTTATTTGGTTAAGTTCTAGGAAAGATCATTCAACTACCTAAGTGAAAATCAGAATGCATAGATACAGACTAGCCAGTTAGAAAATACACTAGCTATTTACTCAAGACTGTAGTTGATACTTACACTTAGTTATCATTAACATGACACAGGTTTGAAAATGTGATAGAAACAATTAATTATCTAGCTTACCTCAGGCTGTGTTCACAACAACTCTGGAAACTCTGAAGTTGGAAAAAAATAGAAATAGGTTTAATAAATTTAATGATCTTAAACATATCAGAGACAATTAGGAGCTTGAAAACCTGCTTAAAATCCTTAAAACGTATTTCCATGCACTATGAGTGCCAGCTAGAGCCATTAAGAAACTCAGGACTTTCTGCTACATCTGTGTCTCAATTCAACTCATCACATGACCTCTAGTCACCTGATTACTAATCACACTCACCTGTTAGCAAGCACACTACTCCTTTTAAATAACCCAGACGATCAGGGTTGTGTTGTGTTTTTGTCTAGTTTATGACTGACTATTTGCCTGCCTCATGTTTCTGAATATTGTTTAGCCTTGTTGTTTGTCCGCCACATTGATTTCAGTAGAAACAGAAAACCTGCACTTGTGCCTGTCTCTCTGCTTCATGGCACTTTCAGAGCAGAAATTATAGTAGGAGAACCATTCAGATGGATTTTTCATGCTTGGAGGCCATAAACGTCCTGTTCCTATTTAGTCATGAATGCAGCGTTAATTGCAGTGTTGTGCATCTGCCAGTTACTATATACATACAGGAAATATCTTTCTCCTGAAATATCAGTACATATCCTTGAATACACAGTATGTTGGAGGTCTGGGTAAACCCTTTGGATGTACACTATGTAGCCTAAAGTTTGTGGACACCTGACCATAACTCTCAAGTGTTTTTTATTATAATATTGCTGTTATAATAAGCTCCATTTTGAGGCATGGCTGTGGGGATTTGTGTTCATTCAGCCACAAGAACGTTAGTGAGGTCAGGCGTTGATGTCGGGCGAGGAGGTCTGGGGTGCAGTTCATCTCAAAGGTGTTCACTGGGGCTGAGGTCAGGGTTTTGTGCAGGCTTTAGAAAAGGTTTTGCCCCTTAGTTCCAGTAAAGGGAAACTGTAACATTTTACATTTACATTTACATTTATGGCATTTGGCAGACGGCCTTATCCAGAGCGACTTACAATAATGCTTTGAAGTCTATCAAAAATACATTCTGCTATTGGCTCACTAGGTCACAAACTAGGTCCATCAGTCCAAAACTCTGTTGGTGTTTTTTTTGTTTTTTGTTTTTTTTTTGTGTGTGCGCGTGTGTGTGTGTAAGTGCTAACTTAAGTATTTAATGAAGAGGTAAGTCTTTAGACGTTGTTTGAAGACTGCCAGTGACTCAGCTGTTCGGACATCTAAGGGAAGTTGATTCCACCACCTTGGTGCCAGAACCGAGAAGAGTCTCGACGCATGTCTTCCTTGTACCCTGAGAGATGGAGGGACCAGTCAAGCAGTGCTAGAGGACCGGAAGGAGCGTGGTGCCGTGCGAGGTGTGATAAGAGCTTGGAGATAAGTGGGTGCTGGTCCATTTTTGGCTTTGTAGGCCAGAATCAGTGTTTTAAATCTGATGCGGGCAGCTACAGGAAGCTAGTGGAGGGAGCGCAGCAATGGGGTGGTGTGGGAGAACTTAGGAAGGTTGAAAACCAGTCGTGCAGCTGCATTTGAATCAGTAGTAACGCTACATACAGAGACATCCTATGCAATTAGGTGCTTCAAATGTTGTGATAGCAGTTTGGGGAAGAAACATATGGGTGTGATGGAGAGGTGTGCACAAAGTTTTGGCCATAGTGGGTTTTTGAAACTTATTCTTTAGGTTACAACCTAACTTTGCCTTGTTGCCTACCTGCAAAGATCATTACAAGGATTCATTTTAACAAATACAGCGATAAAAGCAGTTTAAGCTATCTAAAAGCTCACTAGCTAAGTGAGATCTCCTTACCCAGTGACTGTCATGCTTTGATCAAGTTGTTGGAAAGCTACAAGGTGTTGTCTGATTGGTTTTTAATCAGACATCGGCTCTCAGTATGTCTGCAATGCTTCTGCACCATCACATCATCATCAAAACAAAGGAATAAGGCTTACATACGCACCATGTACGGACGACAGCGAGTGTTAAATGTGTAAACGACCTAATAAATGACATTTATAACAAGACATTTAGTCAACAGAAAAGAAACTGGCTGAATGAATCAGCAGATAAACAGATAGAAGTCGAGTGAAGAGACAGTGACGAGGCTCGTGTTTAAATGCTGTGACTGACTTTTAGCTCAGGTGATGAGGCAGAGACTGGAACCATGTAATTTGTTACAGTTTGGCAGTAATGTTGTTTTTCTGTAAGGGGATTAGGTTATAAGTGTAGAGATAGGCATGCTGGGCCTTTTAATGAAACTGGAATGAAATCTTAAAAGGCAATTTTCTTGCTTTTCACTTTTGGGAGTCTTAAAATGATGATAACTTAAAAACATAAAAATTTATTACAGAGTAGCGCTTCTCCTACACAGGGTCACAGGGAGATCCAAGGAGACTCGGGGCGCAAGGCGGGGGACACGCTGGATGGGGTGCCAATCCATCGGAGGGCACAATCTCACACACACACACACATACTATGGACAATTTGGAGATGCTGATCAGCCTCCAATGCATGTCTTTGGGCTGGGGGAGGAAACTGGAATTTACAGGATTTGAACTCCCAACCCCAGAGGTTCGAGGCAAACGTGCTAACCACTAAGCCACACGCAAAAGAGATGACTAGATTTCAGTTTATGAAGTCAGTAAAACTTTATATAGTAAAATTGGACCATGTGAAGGCTTTTCCCAGGCTGCTACATGTATTTTAAATACATTTTGCTGTATCGTAATATATAAACATTGCATAAGGATTGCCTAAGGGGAGCATCTTGAAGGTTTGTAGTGGGGGAGGGTGATTATATGAAAATAAGTGTGAGTCTGTGACCATCTCAGTGGCCTGGTTTTTGTAGCAGTAATAAAGAAGTGCTGAATAGACGATCCCCTCTCTCTCTCTCTCTCTCTCTCTCTCTCTCTCTCTCTCTCTCTCTCCGCCTCAGGCACCGAGCTGTACTCGACCCCTATTCTCGCTACCTTTCTAATAACATGTCATCCTCTCGTTAATGCACTGACTTCAGGGAAAGGCTGACGAGGACAGCGAGAGGAGTGTGTCTTTCTGTCACCTTTCCCCTCCTCTGTCTCTTCTGTCAGCACACACACACACACACACACACTGGCTACACACTGATGAGATGCTGTACGCCGTAGCATTAGAACTGTCTCAGAATGCGGCGTAGTGCAGGATATTACACTCGTGGAGCACGTTAAACACATATGCGCATACACACACAGATTCACACACACCCACATGCAATTCCTGTTCAAGCCAGGCGTGAGAACGGCAGGAAACTTCAGGAGGTGTATTGATCGCACCTCCACCTCTTCGTCCTTCTGAACACACACGCTGCCTCGCACACAGATGCTTATCAGCATCCAGCAGCTCGTTTCTACATATTAATGAGCAAGCACATAAGAGAAATCACACGTGTGCCATGGGACACGTGAACATCTGCGTTGTTAATTGTAACTGTTTATGATAAATAGATTCTCGATTGTGATTGGTCAGAAGGTGTAATTTTCTAGGTGTAATAGAAAAAGGGGTAATATTTTATTGTTGCTATAGTAACATCTTTCACAAAGACTTATGGTAGATATGGTAGATGCTCAACATAACGGATGGATTACACGAATAAAAACATGTAATTCCTGACATGGTGAGGTTTTCTGCAAGGAGATTTTTTATGGAAGGAGTCTCCAGTTGCAGCATGTAACATGTAACACAAATGTGTATACTCAGCTGCGTTTTATTAAGGGAAATCCAAGAATCGTTATCGATGTCCAGCATCAAACAGGGATAATCCATAATACGGAAAAGAAAACTAGGTCAAAACTAGGAAACACAGACATAGGAAGAAAACATAGGAAAAATGAGATCAAGAAAAATAACAAGATAAACATCTTTGATGATTTTGTCATCAGAACGAGACAAAGACAAATGAAGCAGGAGTTAAACCGACAGGACATGGGCGGAGACAAGAATAGAAAAAGAAATGGTCAGATGTAAAGCTGGAACTTTTCCAACATGTGAAAAAGTCTTCAGAACAGAGGATGTGATGAAACAACGGTTTATCGCTGCTATAACATAAGTGATAACAAGAGCCACCTTGTTTCATGAATCAAATATAACTATAAATGGATAAAACATGCAAAATGTAATTGTTTAATAAATAAAATACTGTAATTGTTGACGATTAGCTGTGGTATAAGGGGAATAAAAACATTACATGACATATGTAATGGGGGCAGTCGTGGTCTAATGGTCTGAGAGTCGGACTTGTAACCTGAAGGTGAACCTGAAGGTGGTGGGTTCGAGTNGGCTGCCCACTGCTCCGGGTGTGTGTTCACGGGTGTGTGTGTGTGTTCACTACTGTGTGTGTGCACTTGGATGGGTTTAAATGCAGAGCACAAATTCCGAGTATGGGTCACCACACTTGGCCACAAAGTCACTTCACTTCTTCTTCACTTCTATGATACACAATAGTTTCCTTATTTACTGTATTATGTGATAAGTAACACTGTCAGAGTCTCTCATAGGTCCGTATGATTAATCATATTAATCAGGTTTTTTTTTCACTCATACATTAAATCACAAGCACTCTATTTATACTTAAAAAAATTAACACTAAATTAATATGACTATGCATCAGTGTAATTAAATTCAAAGATTGAATCATTTGAATGAATGAATGAATGAATGTAGGCTTGTAAAGTACAATGTGAAAGAAAATTTAAAAATAAATAAACAAATAAATAAATAATACTTCAACGCAATAAGACGGAATAATTACGACTTCAGTGTTGAGCAAAATAAGGTCATCGTTTTGGCTATTAACATGCAGCCACTTCTGTAAACTTCTGACAAAAATAGAAATGTTGGGATTTTGCCAGCTTCATCCCATCTATTCGGGAATAATTTTATTTTTTTATTATGTGGGATATCCTGATGTGATTGCAGTGGGTGTGGATGACTGATCACATCCGTCTCCTGCCTGAGCCAATCATGCTTTCCGATAGCACCACGATTTGTATAATATTTATACATCATTCTCCTGATTTGCCTCAGTCAAAAATCATATACATGTTTTAAACTAGATCTCATACTGCTAGATTCTCCTGTCTTACTCCATCATTAGATCAGCTTATAAGATCTTTCGATCAAATTGATTTGATCAATTATTTAGCGAATCTAACAATCCAAAAGTCTCCCATCCTGCATCGATGGGAATGTATAGCTATGTAAATAAAGCCTGTATAAATATTAAAGCAGCTATATCCAGCACACATCTCCAGCTCTCCTATAGCACAGAGCAGATCTCAGCACGACGGCCCAGAGCCCTCGGTTGCCATGGCGACTGGGTTGACGGGGAGCGGGCGCTGTGTGTTTTTCGGATGGCGGGGTGAGTGTTGGTTAAAAGGGAGACGTTTCAGGAGGTTGATGATGCGAGCTGTGGGTATACACGTGAACTTGATGAAGGTTAATGAGTAGAGTGATTTGAAATCTCGATTTTTATTATTGTGCTAAAAAGCAGAACAACACTCCAGATGATGATATACTACGTTATGTGCTTGGCTCGGTTTCTATAATTAATGTGGAGGGGAGGAAAAAAAAGGCGTATTTATATTACAGAGATGATGTTAATCAGGTCAAACCAAGTGCCAAGGTGAAATAAAAATGAATATATATATATATGATTAATCTTTTTGCTGGGGGAAAGAAAACTGTTCCTAATGGAAACCGACCTAATAGTTTCTGTTAGCAAAGGTCTGTCTATCTATCTATCTATCTATCTATCTATCTATCTATCTATCTATCTATCTGTCTGTCTGTCTGTCTGTCTGTCTGTCTGTATTTTCAGCATTAAAAACCCTCACAGTATCATTTTTAATGACCATTATACCCTTTTTTTAATGATAGACTTGAGTTCCTGTTCCATTCACTGCCTGTTTCCCGCAAATTCAAAAGCGATGGCCTGCTAAATTGAGCACAGAAAATCAGTCATCTGCTGCTAATTAGTGAACAAAACATGAAGGTTAATGAGAGAGAAAGAGAATCAGCAATCTCCACAGTACAGGAACAGCAGAGCACAACCACACACATCTCAAAAGTGCTAAAGAAGGCAGTCGAGACTTTTATGAAGAACAGTGTGTTTCTAAATATGAGTTTCCGCAGAAGTAGTGCACACACACGCGCACACACACACACACACACACACGCACACAATATATAGTCTCTAGAGAGCGTCTCACGTGTCTGCCTGTGGTTACATGTGGGAGCGGACATGTGATGGCTGATCTGAGGAGACGGGTAGTCGATCAGAGGGAGGCCATTAAACAGGGGAGAAAAGTGTGTACACACACACACACACACACACACACACACAAAATACAGTAATAGCCAGACCACTGTGAGTGTACACACACACACACACACTCACATCCCACACATCACATTGGTTTGAAAAAGAGCAGAATAAATTTCCCCACTCCGATTTCTTTATTTCTTTGCAGTGTTTGCCGATAGTTACGATGACTCATCATATCTACGCTATATTATAACTTTTTATTGCTTTCCACAAAAGCAGTGGATGTAATGAAGGAAGTAAAAAAACAGAAAACAGAAATATATGAACAGGGTATAGACATACTAGAATTATTGTAACAGTAAGACAAATATAGCAATAAGATGAATGTTACAGAGCAATGAATAGAAATGTAATGAGTGAATAAATAAAACACTGGGGGTGTGCAGTTAAAGGGAAATAATCAGTGACCAGGTGGTGTGATGGAGCCTGAAATGACGCAGCGTTAGTGTTACCACCCTGATGTTGATTATTTTTTTATTATTTAAGGCAAGACGTCATACTTTTGATCTGTTTGTAGTTACATCTAATGTTGAATGTTGAACATCTGCGTATCACTTACGTTAGAGCAGCCACAAGAACCTGTTTTTTCCTCTCTCTTGAAGTTAATAAGATAATAATAATAATAATAATAATAATAATAATAATAACTCCTTTGTCCTGAAGACTTTCCAATGGAGGAAAACTTACTGACTGTTACAAAGTGCTGACACTGGAGACTCCTTCCATAAATGGTAAATAAAAACAACTCCACACCACAAGCTTCACCATATCAACAATTATATATATATATATATATTTTTTGGTATACTTTTTAACAACACTCTTTTAAATCCATTTATTATTAGCGTATCCAACACACAAGTCCCTGTGAATTTGCGGTTGCTATAGAAACGATAACGTATTAATATAAACCTGTGATTTGTTTTGTCATACACGATTATACACAATTAACCGATACCGTCTGACGAATTGCAGACTCAAAACAGCTGGAGTAAATAAACCTGTTTTTTTTTGGGTTTTATTTTAATCTAAAGTACCGGCAAAGCTACATTTTTAAGCTAATGATGCTAACTCTATGTTCGTGAGCAATCTATAAAAATCTGTTTTTTTCTTTTCCTGTTGTTCCTTCAGCCAGTTTTCCTTTACATCACACACCCTTTGCATGCGAATTACATCTACAAGTATTCATCAGAGAAACTCTAGGAAAGAGAGTATATAATATATGTAGTAATGTAATAATAATATAAGAGGCTATGTTTAGCTACAGTGCCAGGCTAAAAACAATCCTAATACATTCCAGTTTATTTACTCAAGATATGGCCATAAGGTCCCTCTGGCCTTGTAGAGTTGCATGAATGATTTATGATTTTTGTCCTTGTTAACATATACAGTATGCTTCAAATATTACAAAACTGCATCATGACTCTTTGATAAACCAGAATTACTTCATATCTGTCTTTTTATTTGTTTAACTATTAGTGCAGTTGAAACTGGCACAAGAAAAAAGATATTGCTCACTGAAACTATTATCTCTGATTGCGTTTTAATGCACAGCGCCCACTTACAACTGAATCTGATGATTGTGTGTGTGTGTGTGTGTGTGTGTGTGTGTGTGTGTGTGTGTGTGTGTAGATTAACTGAATATCTCATTTGGAATAATACCTCACTCACTGCTTAGCTCTAAACCTCCCACTGCATTTTTTTTTATTTGTGTGTGTGTGTGCGTGTGTGTGTGTGTGTGTGTGTGTGTGTGTGTGTGTTAGTCCTGTGCACCTATGATGCACATGTAACTTTACTGACATGCAAGAATTGAATGCTACAATGCACACACAAGTGAGACAGGATTACTGAGAATAACACACTCTGTGTTTTAGCAGTTAGCTTTGCTACTTCACAGCTCCAGGGTTCCTGGTTCGATTCTGAGATTGGGTTACTGTCTGTGTGGAGTTGCATATGTTCTCCCTTGTGTCTGCGTGGGCTTCTTCTGTGTTCTCTGGTTTCCTCCACCTCCCAAAAACAAGCCGGTAGGCGGACTGAATACACTGAATTGCCCGTAGGTGTGAATGAGTGTGCGAATGTGTGTGTACATGGCGCCCTGTATGGACTGGTCTGCCATCTGGGTGAATTCCTGCCTCACACCCAGTGTTCCAGGAATCGGCTCTGAATTCACCACAGACCTTACCAGGATAAAGCAATTACTGGAAATGAATGAGGAGAATCAAGGCTTCAGTGAATAATAAGTATTCTTAGGCTTCAAATATCTTGGAATGTACCATTTTGATTGTACAAGAAGGGTTAAGGGACATGCAGAGGAACAGGCGAAGAACTGAAAAATAGTGTCGAGTTTTTTATGAAAAGAACCACAGAACCATTTCTAAATTGGTCTAATTGCTTTCTTCTAAATCTTGAATGGTCTTGTTTACAGCTAAAATCAATTCCATGTCCCAAATCTGTGACTCAGCCCAGTGGCAATCAGAGTACCCTCTGTACTATTGGTCCAGTCCTTTCCAGTTAGTTTTAGACAGATGAAAAAAAGGTTACCAAGGCTACAGGGCTGATGTGAGCCTGAAAGTCTTTGTGGTCATAGATATACTGCGCAGTCACTGTTTTCTCTCCAGTCACGTCCAACATTTGTTAAATAAGTGGCATTACTGTGAATTGCCAATTGTGGCAACACAGACATTCAATTCCGGTAAGCATGGGAGCACATTTGCTGCTCCGACCCCACCAATTTCCCTCTACCCTGAGCTCTTCTACTTCTATTTTGGCTTTTTCTTCATCAATCCACTGCATTTCTGCTGCATTGCATACATTTTTTTTGGGATATGATTCATTTTCTATAACTAACCCCCTCGTTCTAATACATTATCCACAAAAAAATCTACTTTGCACTTTACAGTTTCATGGTAACATTAGAAGCTGTACTTTATTTTATTTTTTTTTTTTTTTGAGATATAAAAGCTATGACGTGTTTGTTCTTTAGTAAATAAACAACTGTAGTCATTGCAAATTGATGCGGTACAAGAGGAATAAAAAACATACATAGCATCGCCTTGGATTGGGCCACCACCACATAGTTGATTACTTTGCTCTACCAGTCCGCCCCCAAGTGTTTTATTGCTTTGATCGGGGATCAAAATCCTGTCATAAATCTACTGTAAAATATTCTCTAATACATTCAGCAACATATTCATGTTTCCATTTTTTAATATTTTGCACTAATGTTCTTTTAGTTGCTTTTAAATTTCCACCCTCTGCTTCCTGCCAGTGCTGTTGTGTACAACTCTGACTTAATAAGTCTCTAGAACAGTGCATTTTTCATCCAAACAAACTTTGAAATGAGTGAATTATGCAGAAATGTTGTATAATCGGTGGAATTTGTCTTTAAATGATGCATCATAGGGGAGCCATAGGTGACAGGATGCAAACTGGGGATGGATGGATGGGTGGATGGATGGGTGGATGGATGCACTGACAAACTCAGGGGGGAGGGGCGTTTGTCCTCAAGGAAAGTAGAATGTGTTGAACTGCCCGAATGGCTGCCTTTCAAATGGAAAAAAATGTGATGCTCTAAGGGGCTGTTCTGTGCAAAAAAAACTTGACAACATGATGAAGTGCCCTAATGGCTGCTCTTCCAGTGGAGAAAATGAGATGCAGTGCCCTATAGGGTTCCCTATATGCAAGAAAATGAAATGTTGTGCCCTTTGAATGCTCCCACGTGTGAGAAATGTCACCTCGAGGGTAGAAAAAACATGAGTTAGTGCTCCCCAGGTGCCCTTTTTAATTTGTTTGCCCTTGTCCCAAAGACAGTCTGTGTCCACCCTTGAATGGATGAATGGAAGAATGGATGGATGGATGGATGGATGGATGGATGGATGGATGGATGGATGAATGGGCAGATGAATGGATGGATTGATAGATGGATGGATAGATGACTGGTTGGATGAATGGATGAATGGAAGAATGAATGGATGGACGGATGGTTGAATGGATGGATGGATGGATGGATGGATGGATGGATGAATGGGCAGATGAATGGATGGATTGATGGATGGATAGATGACTGGTTGGATGAATGGATGAATGGAAGGATGGATGGATGGATGGATGGTTGAATGGATGGATGGATGGATGGATGGATGGATGGATGGATGGATGGGTAGATGAATGGATGGATTGATAGATGGATGGATAGATGACTGGTTGGATGAATGGATGAATGGAAGGATGGATGGATGGATGGACGGATGGTTGAATGGATGGATGGATGGATGGATGGATGGGTAGATGAATGGATGGATTGATAGATGGATGGATGGATGACTGGTTGGATGAATGGATGAATGGAAGGATGGATGGATGGATGGACGGATGGTTGAATGGATAGATTGATGGATGGATGGATGGATGGATGGATGGATGGATGGAGGGCTGATTATTGAAAATTTTATATTATTATACATTATCTTGGCCTGGTAGTTCAGGTGTTGTAAATGACTGATTATACCCCTTATAGCTAGAAATGGTGATGGATGGACTGATGGATAGATGAATATAAACATTTATCTATCATCTCCAAACCTTCATCTCCAACCAATATATATCAGGAAGTTAAAAAGCGACTCATCACACACATCCTCTCATCCCTCTATCACACAGTTATTGAAGGCCTTCAGACGTTTATATGTCCCAAATCCAGTCGTGGGGTCCTCTTACCTACACTTTACCCTACAGCTATCTCTCCTCCCAACACACCTGATTCAGCTCGTTAGTTAATAATCAAGCTCTTAATGAGCTGCATGATACAATTATTAAAAAAACTTAAACTTCTCGTGCATTAGGCACACCAGTGCCCATGTGTGTGTTCTCTGTGCTCAACTGCTCCAGGGGTGTTCAGGTCCACGAGGTTAATGTAGCGTTAAAGTGGAGCATCAAGGTGAAGCTCCAAGAACGCAGGGACCTCAGAAAGGTCAAGAACAATCAAGTCCGGTCATGAAGGACTCGAGTACAGGACTATTCTGTGATTTCTGTGCTTAATGACACCGAGCAGTTAATTACTGGCTTTATTAGGGGTTTTAACGGAGGGAAATCACCAAACAGTGCTGGAGTCATCAGGACTAGAATTGATTTCCTTTGCTGTAGGGTATCCTTGACCTTTCTGAGTTCTTGGAGCTTCACATTGATTTATGTTGATCGGTTACTTATTGTTTAATGCTACATTAACTCTTATGAGGCTCAGTATCTCTTCTAAAGTGAGGAAAATAAGCCTCTCTGCCTTGAAGCCTCAGATCTCTGTGAATATTTTGCAATTATTTTAATTCTAAATTAATCCCCTATACATCAAATGAGTGATACTAAGATATTAAGACATTTGTTATATTACTATTATATATAAGTGTATTCCTTTCTCTCTATCGCTCTCTCTTTCACTTATTCTGTCTTGCCCATCTCTATAAATAAGTAAGGTGCTGTTTCCAAGGTAACATCTCCTTGGTGATTGGGCCACCTGAAATCTTGTTGAGCAGAAAATGTGCAAGATGGTAGACAACTTTAGGGCCACCTGATAACCTCCGATCTTTTTTTTCTTGCACACAGACACACTGAGCTGCTCTCACAAATCCCAAACAACATAAATCTCAGGCATAAATTCATTATCGTGCCCTGCTCTCTCCATCATCTTGTTTGGCACTGTTTGTTGGACTGCCGATCCCCATCATTGATCCTCGTTAAATCACTGCATATGGCTAAATCCTGTCTAAGTGCTCTCGAACCTGGCAATAAATACTCAACAAGTCATCAATAAAAACACAAAGGCCCTGAAGTGACAGCGTGGTGGCATGGAGGATGGAGAGTACTGAATTAGGGACGGCACAGAGGTGCAGAGCTGCCTCACAGCTCCAGGGTCTTAGGTTCGATCCTACACTTGGGTTATGTGGAGTGAAGTGTGACCCATACTCGGAATTTGTGCTCTGCATTTAACCCATCCAAGAGTACACACACACACGCACACACACGTACACACACATCCGGAGCAGTGGGCAGCCATTTTAGCTGCGGCGCCCGGGGAGCAGTTGGGGGATCGGTGCCTTGCTCNAATCCCTGCCGGACCCGAGACTCGAACCCACCACCTTCAGGTTCACCTTCGGGTTACAAGTCTGACTCTCTAACCATTAGTGCCCTACATTATGCACATCTGAATGGGTTTCCTCCGGGTTCTCTTATTTCCTCTCATCATCCAAACACAGTAGGTGGATTGCCTATGATCAATTTCCCTTAGGTGCAAATGAGTGTGTAATAATGTGTGTGTGTGTTTGTGTGTGATGTACTGTTGTCCCATGCAGGCTGTATTCCTGACTTGCACCCAGTGTTCCCGGGATAGACCCCGGATCCACCATGACCCTGACCAGGATGAAGTGTTTACTGAAGATGAATGAACAAAAGGACAGGGAAAGGTTTGCTGCCTAAAAACAGTTCATGAGGTCATTTACTTTGTTGTCTGTAAAGGTTTTCAATCATCCATGTCATCTCGTTTTATTTTTTATTTTTTTAATAGTTAATGAAGGTCTTATTGTCCTAAAGAGGTTTTACTTAATAACATTAACTTTCTATTGTAGGTTTCTAAGAGGGTTCTTCTGGGTTCTATAATTTAAGCATTAACAACCAAGAATGTATATGATCTACTAGCATTATAATGTTTCTTGGGGTTCTTCGTATGTGTAACTTCTTATGCTCCTTTCATTTTCAAAACTCAAAAAAAAAAAAGTTTCTTGGGGCTTCTGTCAGACAGTTGAGTTAAGCTGAAGTCCTTTCTGAAGTGAATACTGAAGTGTTGACCTACTGGGGTTATAATGTTTCTCTGAGGTCTTCTTATGCTCTTTTACTTTTCCAGAAACCTAGACCCTTAGGGAGTAAAGGGTTCCTCTGGGTGTCTTTGGATAGTTGAACTCTCAGAAAGGCAAACCAAAAAAACATGAATGGCACTATAAGCCAGCAAAGCTTCCTAAAGGTATTTACCATAGAAACGGCAATCAGGGAAAGAAAGTGAAGAAACATTAATGATACTAGAGGAAACTTATTTCCCGTAATTGAAAAGGCAAAAAAAAAAAAAAGTTTCCTTCATTGGTTGTTTGAATAGTTAATGATTCTTAGCTTCCTACTAATGTTTTATTTGGAATCATACAAATAATGTTCGGGTTCCCTCAGAGGGACAAAGCTAAGCTTGAACCTTTTCTAAAGTGTAAAGCTTATTATCCAGTAGCTACATGTAGGGAAAAGGGGCTTTGAAAGGATAATTTGGATCATTAAGGGCTCCACTTTATTGTAGGGCTCTAAATACATTTATGAGTTCTTTCAGAAGCATGAAACGAACTGAATAAATAACAAATAAGGAATAAAGCATTTAGGGGTCTGATGTGTCCCAGGTTTTTGGGGCAGTCGTGGCCGAATGGTCTGAGAGTCGGACTTGTAACCTGAAGGTGAACCCGAAGGTCGTGGGTTCGAGTCTCGGGTCCGGCAGGGATNCCCAACTGCTCCCCGGGCGCTGCAGCTAAAATGGCTGCCCACTGCTCCGGGTGTGTGTTCACTACTGTGTGTGTGCATTGGGTGGGTTAAATGTAGAGCATGTATGGGTCACCACACTTGGCCACAGAGTCACTTCACTTCACATGCAGCAGAAATGCATAAGCTGGACCAGTGTGAAGAATAGAACATTGTGTAGTAGGACACCATCTAGTGGTCATTTCATGTCATATTATCAGGGTGGTGATCTGTGAGTGGTTTCAAGGTACAAACATATTGGAACAGTTGTTGTTGTTTTTTTGTTTGTTTTTTTTTTTAATTAAACCTAAACAAGAAGTAAGCAAACATTCGCACAGTTTCTTATTTCTCTACTTTACCGACAGACATCATCACAAAGTAATTTTACAGAAATCCAGATTTTGATTTAGATCCCTTGGGCATTTTGGGAAATCTTTAAGGTAGCCACAAGTTTTAGGGACCATCCACAAGATCAGACTGTGAGCCACAAGTGCAGAAAGGTCCAAGCAGAAGAGCATCAGGATGATGAGCCCCAGCAGTGGAAGTGTGCCAGGATCTGCACTGGCAGTTCTTATTGGAAGTAATGCAACGTGAAGACTTCCTGCTGGGTGTGCCACGTGTTTGATCATTAATATCAGTGCAGCAAAGAGCCCAAGAGACATCAAACCTCGTAATTATATTGATACAGTCAGTCAGTAAGGAGCCAGTAATCTTAGATTCATATCAAAGCTCAATGGTGGAGATTTGAGATGAGGAGAAGAGGACTGCCAGAGGAAAGGAAAGAAAAGGCTGTAATAGAAGGAGAGCTCATGAAAAGATACTATAATGGCACCAAGATGGCGCAGAGGGTAGAGCTGTCACCTCACAGCTCCAGGATTTGATCCTGAGCCTGAGTAACTGTCCAGCATCTCATGTTTTCCCCATGGCTGTGTGGGTTTGTTCAAGGTTTTCTGGTTTCCTCACACCTCCCAAAAACTACATTAAACTGCTGCTAGGTGTGTGCGTGTGTGTGTGTGATCAAGGGAATAGACTTTGGATCCACCACAAACCCAAAACAGGTTACTGAAGATGAATGAGTGAATGAAATGAAGACGACAGTTTGACAGAATTTAATATCAATTGTATAAGCTTTTTTATGAGATGGAGATTTACATTTAATAAGCTCCTGCCTGTAGGTGATTGGTTAATGAGAGCAGTAGATTGTTGATGTCACTTAGATGACAAAGAAATCCATAACGCACTCAAATTTGATTTCATTTAATTAGTAGCTAGGAAATAATCGCTCGCTGTACACAAGTGAACGTTACCAATATCAGTAAAAAAGAAATATCCTGCTTGTTGCCTGACATTCATACGAAAGCCACAGTTCACACTAAGCTAACCCAAATCTGTCAGCTGTCCATCAAATGAATGAATCAGGGGAGACAGTCCTGCACGTGTGAGTGTGTGTATCGCTGGAGGCGGTTATATTATGAGCCCGCTGTAGATGGCTGAGCCTGAGGGGTGTATTTCCATGTTTTATAACCTCTTCTGTACTGAAAAGCTGATGTGATCTGATTTGGAAATACCAGCAATCCACCCAGCACACACACACACACACACACACTCACACACACACACACACACACACATCATGCATAGAGCACAGAGAGCAACAGTTCAGTCATTTCATAAGACCACAGAGAACCTACTGTAATAGCGTTTATACCACAGCGCTGATGAATTCTTCATTCTGATTGGTCAGAAGGTGTTGATTAATTTCCTGTAACAGTAAATCTGACAATTTACTGTCTCTCAATATCTGTTTCTGCAGCACACAGGGACTTGTACAGCAGATGCCTCGTATAAGCCACTTAAAATCTGTGTTGTTACTTTACAGAATGAAATATATAATTGTTGATATGGTGAAGCTTTCTGTAGACATTTATTTAACATTTATGTAAGGAGTCTCCGGTGTTAATGCTTTATAACAGTCAGCATTTCTTTCTTTTCCTGTCACAGGAGAGGATTTGGTGTGTTGTTATTTTCTGTAACGTGAAGTTTTTTTTTTATTAACTTCATAAGAAAGAAAAATAAAAAGAGCCAGGACATACAGGGAATAGTTCTCCCGTAATCACATTTTAAATCTTCGGGAAAATAAAACTACACCCTCAGAAGAACACAAATGCTCACATGGTATATCGTCATCTATCTTTATGGTGTATGGAGGGATTTTGTCTAAGAGAAGACTTTACACTTTATGTAAAGACTACGAAGACGAACTACAGAGCACTAAAGCTGTGGATTCTGCTGAACATGTCAGTGCCACCATCTGGTGCATTTGAGTACTGCAGTGGAACTGTGGAAAGGATCCCAGGCACTGAGCCAGAGGCAGGATGGGACGCCAGTACATCACAGGGCACCTCGCACACACATTCACACACAGTGGCGATTTAGATTAGCCAATAGACCTACCTGTATGTTTCTGGGAAGTGGGAAGAAACCACAGAACCCAGAGGAAACCCACAGAGACATGGGGAGAAGCAGGAGCTGTGGAGTGGCTATGCGCTCAGTGCACCATTGCGCCAGCTCATGTGTAGTTATATAAGTATAGGACATTAATTATATAAGAATTAATACAGTTAAAAGAAAAGGTTTTGTAATAGAGATCTCTTTATTATAGTGCATTTCTCAGATGTTACAAGATGGGTTAAAAAAGCTAGAAACAAAAAAAGAGAAAGGAAAATCTAAGAAAAGAAAAAAAAATAACCATATGCACACTTTATTTTTTTACGTTTTTTTTTTTTAAACATAAATTCTTAAAATTAAAGCTTCACATCAGAACATAGGGCAGCTAAATGAAGAGGCTAGCTAAAATACATGTTCTTACACATTTTATTTACTCTCCAGACAGATGATGCGTCATTCAAATAAATCAGTTAATTTCATCCACTACAGTAGGTCTACAAGATCATTACAATTTAAAAAAAAAAAAAAAAAAGAAGCCATTAGAGTTTTTGAAACTCTGATGAGTTTTGGTGCGTTATGTAAAGGAAAAAAAGAAATAAAGGAAAACAAAATGTCTGCAAAATATCCCATTGTGGGTCTGATGAGGGTGCGCATTCACCCGCGCCTTTCTGAGAGGTCAGTACAGGGTCATGACCTTTGGGGTGTGTGTTTGTAATCATCCTAACATTCCCAGAAGCCTTTGGAATAGAGATAACAGAGGAAAAGAAACTGTCAGTTTGTCAAAATCAACGTCGACATTTTTTTTTTTTCGAAAGAGGCTGAATGATTTGTCAAGAGAAAAGAAAGAAGTGAAACAAAAGGATGGAGCAGAGGATTAAACCGGTTATACAGACACGGTGACGTTAATTTTGCTCGGAGGTAAACACGACACAGCCGGCTTTCCGGAAAAGGCCGCCATTCCGATTTTTTGATGCGGCTATCCTTGTTTTTTTTCCCCTCCAATCTGCTATCATTCCCTCGGATCCAGGACTTGCGCTTTTCTCTCTTAATGTGTAGCGAGAGTGTTTAGTTAAGGATCGTTTTTCTGCAGCATTTAAAAAGATGTGGTTATGGTTGCTGTGACTCTGACAAGGCTAAAGGTGGGGAACAACGTTTAATAAAAAAAAAAAAAACAAGGGGAAAGTAAATGATAAATGAAAAATGAAAATTGAGTGGGAGCAGCTCTAACACGGCCTCGCTGCTCCTGGATACGCCTCCTCTCAGTCTCGAAGACAGACGCTGAACAAACAACTTTTACACGTTAAAGCAATAGTTCAGTCATAAACGTTGCCAATGTCGCCAACAACGGATTAACGAAAATCGTGCTATCATCATCATCATCATCATCATCCGCTTACTGTTAGCTACATTAGAATGCGAGGTGAAACATTTCAAATGCATTACTTCCTGTTATCCAGAACCGACGACCGTGTACTTCAGTGAAAACGCTGGGCTTTCTTTACACTAGTCAGGCCTCGATATGCCTCAGGAAACAGCGATGTTCATGGCAACCTCATGAGCCTCATTTCTAAAATAACGCAAAGAAGGATCTAGGATGGAAAATCACTTTATTGTCTTTTTTTTTTTTTTTTTTTTCCCTCCCAACCTGATGCAGGTTACAATGAGTTTCATCATAAGTGGGGCAAAATACGGTGACAACGACTCGTAACATCTTAGACATGCGAGACTGTTTTATCATCAGAGGATGGAAATCAAGACTTATTTCAATATATTCATTTATTCTGTGTGTAAGTAAATAAAACATTCAGCATCCTGGGTCATTCTTTGCTTTGTGAAAACTGGGGAGAGATGAGGAATATGGGAGNAGAGAGAGAGAGAGAGAGAGAGAGAGAAGCGAGCTGTACGAGGAGCGTGTGTTCAAAAGCACAGCAGGGCTGCTCCCACTCTCATTTCTCACTCACACACACACACGTGCGAACACACACACACACACACACTTCCATTCCAGTATGTGTGTACACAAGTCAGCACTGGGGAGAGCCTCTAAAGTCTACAGAACCAAACAAAAGAAGAAAGGGATGGATAAAGTGGGTGACCGAGAGACTAAATCCAGCGCCGCTATTCTCACACACACACACACGCACGCGCACGCACACACACACCACACACGCAGAGAGCAGAGGGCTGGGTGGAATGGATCATTTAGCGTTTTTCAGCTGGTTGGAGAGCCAGTCGAGGCCTTCGTACAGCCCGTCTCCACTGGTAGCGCACGTGGCCTGGATGTACCAGTTGCGGTGCCGCAGTGAGTGCAGACCCAGTTTATCTGTGATCTCTGCTGCGTTCATAGCGTTAGGCAGATCCTGAGGGGGCGAAAGAAAAAGGAGAAACACAAGAAGTGAAACTTTCAACTTCCATTTTGTTATAAATATTCTGAAATGAAAATGTCAAATACTTACACACCAAAAAAAAAAAAAAGTGTGTGAAGTAACATTCCATATGGTTGGGAAATGTAAAAACTTCTATGTGTTTGTGCCATAACTCAATTTGTGCAGCAACAACAACAAAAACCAGATCATTTGTTTTGTTTTTTTTATAAACAGGGTGTACTGTATTATACGGTGTAGAGCAGGGGTCATCTGGTTACAGACCCAGCTAAGTATTTCAGCAGACCAAAGAAAACAGTTGGGGGAAAAAAATAAAATAATGCAGTGAGGCGAATACAAAAAACTGTCCACAGGTTCAGCAAAGATGAGACATAATTATGCATTAATTCTCCTTTTAAAGTTCAAAACAAACATCTAATTTGTTCAGTGTCGTCTATAGGCATGAAGTCATCACGCAGAGTAAAGAGTTAAAAGGTAACTCGTTGCCCTACGGTCACGTTAGTTGCTTATTCTGATATGTGCAAGCAAAGAACTTTATGCAACCTTTGGAAATATTAGCTGTACAGAGTATACAACAGTCGAGAGTGTTGTCTATGTATAACCAATCAGAAACACACACTGTGACCCGCCCAAGAGCACCTACCTACCGAGATGGAGGCCTTCAGTACTGGGCTCGAGACCAGATGAAAAAAGAAGCGCAATTGTGCTTTAAAAGGTCTGTATTTAACAACGCATTAGTGAAAAACACGATATAAAAACTGCCAAGAGTTTGCAATTAGACAAAGAGCACACAGTTATGAAAAGGTAAAAGAGCTAGCTCAGTCAGCCCAGGCGCGGCGTTTAAAAGACGACCCCTCCTCTCTCTCTCACACACACACACACACACACACACACACACACACACACACACACACACACACACCTGTTTGTTGGCGAAAACGAGCAGCACAGCATCTCTGAGCTCATCTTCAGCCAGCATCCTCGTCAACTCCTCTCTCGCCTCGTTCACTCGCTCCCTGTCATTACTGTCCACCACAAAGATCAGACCTGACGCAGACACAGAGGAGGAGATGGGAAGGACAAATGAATCCTTCTTTTCATTTAAAATAAAAAGTGTGTGTATGTTTCTTGTTTTTTTTTTTAATGAAGGAACCAACCTTGTGTGTTCTGGAAGTAGTGCCTCCACAGCGGCCGGATCTTATCCTGACCGCCAACATCCCACACCGTGAAACTGATGTTTTTATATTCTACTGTCTCTACGTTAAAACCTGCGGAGGAAGAAGAGAGAAGGTCAGAGAGAAACACACCCATGAGCCGCTAGGAGTAAGTGGGAAAGGGGAGTGTAAACAGCTCGGGGTCGCAAAGCACGAGATTCTGTTACTGCAGCCTCGGGTCTGTATCACCTTCCCACTCTTTACACACACACACACACACACACTATACAAATTATATTGCTTTTATTCTTCTTGATATTTATGCATTCAAAGGTAAAAATAAAATCTAATATTTACTACTCAAAAGATTTAATATTCTCTGTATAGACACTGGATTTTTTTAAGCCTGCTTTAATTTACTTCTTTCAAATTCTGCACAATTCTTATAAAACAAACTTGATGAAATTGCTCGTTTAGTATCTAAACCTCAAATGGCATCGTAGCATCACACACACACACACACACACGACACTATTATGTGCATCATTACACACGAGTAGGAAGCCATTTTGGATACTCTGGAGAAGCATAAAGCAAATTCTTCATTCACAGTCTAAAATTCATTTACATCTTACTGTTGGATGTACTTTTAAAGGAATATGATGGTCCAAACAGAAGTTTACACACAAAACTATACATGTGACGCATGGAAACAAAAACAAACAGTATACGTTTCTATGACAAGACGTACAAATTGCTTTAATTGCAGGACAAAAACAGCGAGTGACTCACCGATAGTGGGGATGGTGGTGACGATCTCTCCCAGTTTGAGTTTGTACAGGATGGTGGTTTTTCCGGCAGCATCCAAACCCACCATCAGGATTCGCATCTCTTTCTTCCCAAAGAGATTCTTAAAGAGGCCTGCAAACATATTCCCCATGGTGGCAGATCTGAGTGAGACAAAAAGAAAAGCATACGAGCTTAGAATATCATACATCATACCGCATATCATTCACTCGGTTTAAATCAGATGCTTTTGTGACCCGTGACTCTTCTGGACACTGTCTGCCCAAAGCCTGATAGAGGCGTCTCTCAAAATACACACACGCTAAGCACAAAGAAGGAACAATGAGGAATTAGCGGATATAGTGTCACACCAAGTCAACAAATTACCAGAAGTAGGATGCAACAGGAAGTGGCTTCACACAAAACACTGGTGGTGTCAAACACCAGTCATTGTAGGCCAAAGCACTAAAGATTTTACCATTATCTCATTTAACACAGCAGATTCCTCATCAGATAAATATCCAGGCCTTTACGCTAGGCTTGCTGTTCTGTGTTCGAAGACTGAAAACACAAATCACCATACGACGGACTACAAGTGTTCTCTGATGTCCAGCACATGTGCACCGTTTCCTGTTTGTCCGCTATGGACGCGTAGAGCCGCGTTTGACAAATGACAAAGCAAAGAAATATCCAGATCTGAGAACGTCGTACTCGGTGAGCACTTCATCTTCTTCTGGTGGTAAGGAATCAGCATCAGAAGCTCCTGTGACAGGAGCAAATCGAACACGATGATTTAACAACTGCAAAGCAGCCTGTAAGAAAATTCTCCTTCTCGTTCACTCTGATGTAGAGTTGACACGGTGTCACAGTTAGTCACGGCGTATTCTCAGACAGGTACTTCACCCTCGACTTTTTCAAAATACAGATTAAAACTGACTTCCGTCTATTACCATCTCATTTTTTCCCCCCCAAGTACCTGGTGCTCATTCTTTCTGACCGCAACACCTCTCTCTAGACTCGGCCTAAAACCACACTACGGCCACACAACCTCCATTTCTCGCCACAGGGGACGCAACTGCGCTGAAAACTCTTTAGCTCTGTAAACCTCTACTGCTATATACACGTTACATTGCTACCTCTGCTGCTACTCTGTGCATTTTCATAACTTCATCATACACAACAGCTATCAAACGCACAGAAGAACATGGCGCTGCTGAACTAAACAAAGCTATTTATTCTTGGCTAAGCATCACGATAAATCCTGACAATGCAAGATGTCATGGAAGTCATTCTAAAACCACATCTTCTGAGGAGGCTTCATCAGTCTTAGTGCAATGGGTTGCTTTCTTAACCACTTCTCCACTGCAGCTTGCTAGTGGCACATTGCTTTTACCTACTTGGTTAGA
>CM074957.1:3814795-3837704 GCA_037577455.1 Pangasius macronema
GTTCATTCCAAATCCTCAGCTAAAGAAAGATCAGAATGTTTAAAAGAACAGATGATGATGATGATGATGATGATGATGATGATTATTATTATTATTATTATTATTATTATTATTATTATGAACACCACTCTGCCTAACTTTCCACCTTGTGATGACCTTCAATCTTTTTGTGTAAATCTACAGTTTTTGGGAAAACTAATGTACACCAAAGAAGCCTATCTGTGGGCATGCTTATGTCCCGAACCCCTGAAGCACAGGTTGTGAAAAATGTTGAAGTGCTATCGTTATTTCGACTTACTATCTCGTTATTTCGATTTGTATGTGCGCTTGATTTATGAACATTAGTAATAAGTATTACACTTAGAACTTAGATTATATTGCTCTATGCGCCGCATTAATCTCTGTAGCTGCACAGAGTGTCTTTACATTTTCTGAATGTATAGTATCACGCAGAAACACCTAACTATAGCTTAGTGTCTATTCAAATGCAGGTCTATTCAAATTCCAGTTGCATTCAAAGCACGTGCGCGACAAACTTGTACGTAAAACATGCAAATAGTTTACAGACTGCAGCCTGTTGGTCTCAGTGACTGTAAAAATGTACTGTTGCAAACATTAAAGGTGTTAAAGTTAACAGCTTAAAGAAGCTCTGTCTTTAATAAATAAATAAATAAATAAGTGACTGGTATCATGGCTGTATAATAATCCCAGTTTGCCTTGCATTAATATTCAGCAGAGTTTGTGGTTGCTTTTCTAGGCTCACGGGCCAGGAGCCCTTGGCATTTCTGTCGAGCCCGTACAGCAGCGAGGCCGCAGGTGCGAAAGCGCACGTGAAACAGTGCGAGCAGATGACGCTGACGCGGCGCCAGAAGCGCGCGTGCCGCCGCGAGCCGGGCCTGGCTGAGACGCTGCGGGAGTCGGTGCGCCTCAGCCTGATGGAGTGCCGCTACCAGTTCCGCAATGAGCGCTGGAACTGCAGCATGGACGGCCGGGGAAGCCTCCTGAAGCGAGGTAGGGCTCGAAGAGGTGGATCATAACTAAAATGAAGGACTCAGGAGGTGCTCAGGTCTCATACCGCATGCCTTAACTCAGAGCTCACCAAACCTGACCCTGGAGTTCATGACCCATCTATAACCTGACTGATTAACTTGCATTTGTTCCTTTAGCTGTGGAACTAAACTTTTCAGCAAGCTAGGGACATTCTCAGAAATAAAGGCACCACACTGCACTTTTCCTTGTGATATCCAAGGGTGCATCTTTTGTAGCATTTGTAGCATCTACTAGTATGTATCTGTTACCTGGGAAGGTGCACGTGCTGTACCTTTAATTAGCTTTTGAAGCTTTAGAAGTACATCAGTGGCCATCAAGGTCTGATTATATAGGTGGCACGATACAACTTTTTCTTTTCCCGATGTTCACATGCGTATCAGCCGATTCCATCCGAATCTGTCTTCTGTAAAAACTAACAAGCTTTAAACACTTCACAGATAAACTCTTTTGCATGAAAAAAAAGTTTCTTTATACTATATGTAAATGTTTCCAGTTCCAGAAATACATTTCTTTTCCAAATCCAGTTCCAATAGTTGCCATTAGGTACAAGAGATGTACCCTTGATGAGACCATAACAATGACAAGGTGCCATGATACCGTAACAAAACAGTTGTGTTATTTCTGGAGAGTGCAGATTATGTGAACTTTTTTTGGTCAGTTAAAGTTTAGAAATAACCTAAATCAATATAAACACACCCCACCTGTAATTTTCTGTATATTTAATAGGATTAGCAAAAATGTTGTTACTACAGAATGTCCAGTTTTCCCGACTCCAGCACTTCATCCTGCTCATACCTTATCACCAACTCTCTCATTAGCACTGTGTGCAAGAGAAGCGACGTAAAGCTGAATACAGGCAGCGGGAACCATATACATCTCCCAATAAATGAGTTTTTATTCTCTGCTATTTAATTTTTAGATATGACACAAATACTTTTCAGTCTATTGATGCATTGTTGATTTTGGATTAGCGAGCCTCCGTGTGATACTTTTAAAATATAAAAGGCATTGTATAAAGCATGCCGAGTCGGTGTGCGGTGGACTTGTTAGCTTTGGCATGTGTAACATCATGTAACATCGACCACTCACTAAAGCCATCAGTGTTAAATGGTGGCTTTGGTACAGCAGTGGTGTGAAATCTGTAAATCTGTGATCCCAGTATATAGTGTTGAATTTACACCTACACACTGCTCACATCAAGCGTTCGATTGTGTCTCATATAAACACTGGTGTGAGTTCAACAATGGATACTTTGATGTGTGGTTGGACTTTTACCGCAGCAGAGTTTCAATGGGTGCAGTGTGGGCCAAAGCAACAATGCAGAAAATCTCCCTAGATCATATTAATGTCGCTTATATCACAATAACATGTACTGATATGTTTAATAAATGTTTTCTAAACAATTATAGACTATTTTCCATCATCTGTTTGCTTTTTAAAATGTTTTAGAAATGCTTCCCAATTCCAACCCTCAGTGCTACGGTCTGAATGTAGGGGGCACATAAATACTGCCTGTTTCTGATGTAATCTATTAATTATTATTTCCATATACTGTATATAATGTTGTTATGGTGCTGTGCATCCATTTTCCAATTATGAAAAAAAAAAATTCATTACCCGGACAGTTCGCTTCACAGACAAAGTCCAGTCCAGTTTGTGATGCAGACCTCTAACACACTGAACAGCTGCTTGAACTCTGGGCGGCCTCGAAATCCTGATGTTTCTAGGGGGAATAGCTTTAAAGCATTAACATTTTAAAAGCTGGCTATTTTAAGGAGGACGTGTGTGTAAAAAGCTGGTTACCGGGATGGGAATGTGAGATCCATCCGCAGGTCTGCATGGTAATTACGGGCTCTAGGGGAAATGTGGCGGGGCCTTTTTGCGAGGCCTGTTTTGCTATTTTTAGCTACAGCGAGAGCGCCCGGTTCCGTAAGGAAAAGGGCGGCGGACTTTCATCTGAGGAAAGAGAAAAAACATAGTCAAAATAGCAATTAATTGGATCAAAATACAGCCATAAAGTTGGCTCTGGGCTCACCAAATAACTCAGTGAAAAAGTCGTACTAGTCGAAGGGTCCGAATTTCAGACTTATATTTGACTAGATAGATAGATAGATAGATAGATAGATAGATAGATAGATAGATAGATAGATAGAATGCCAAGAATTCTGTACCATGTAAAAACTGATATAAAATGAAGTTTCATAATATTTGACCAGTATTTTGTTTCTCTGTTCAGCTGGACAGGCAAACTGAAATAAATTAACTGACTAACATAACTCTCTCAACAGCTTTCAAGGAGACGGCCTTCCTCCTGGCGGTGTCCTCAGCAGCTCTGTCACACACACTGGCCAAAGCGTGCAGTTCAGGCCGCATGGAGCGCTGCACATGTGACGACACTCCGGGTCTGCAACAGCGTGAAGCATGGCAGTGGGGAGTGTGTGGAGACAACCTGAAGTACAGCACCAGGTTCCTCAAGAAGTTCCTGGGCCAGAAACGGGTTAGCAAGGACCTGCGGGCTCAGGTCGATGCACATAATATAAATGCTGGCATCCGGGTGAGTGACAGGACTGATTCTGGATATAAATGCTTGTCACTGGCGGTTATTTATATCTGAAGTAAGAGATACAATATAACTGTTGAGGAACGGCAATTGGCCGACTGTTATTTGAGAATATTTATACTTATTTATTTTTATATATATATTATTGCTACCGTAAATAACAAAATGTAACTGTACTTCTTTTTTCTGACAGTGTGGTAGAGTTCTATTGTAGCTAAATTGTTGTTGTTGTTTTTACACCTATTTCTAAAAACTAATTAAATTAAATTACACCACTGCGCTGCTGAATTCTCCAATCTGATTGGTCAGAAGGTGACTCTGACTGTAGTGCCAGCTATTGTAATGCCAGTGGTTCATCGTTTACAAAATCTAAGACAAAAGCAAAACACAATGTTCAATATAGTGAAGAGAGGTTTATTTAACGTTTATGGAAGGAGTCTCCCGCACTTTGTAACTGTCAGTAAGGTTTCAGGACAGAGGACTTGGCACTTTTTGATTTCTCAG
The DNA here is from genome assembly GCA_037577455.1 of Pangasius macronema. Taxonomy (NCBI): domain Eukaryota; kingdom Metazoa; phylum Chordata; class Actinopteri; order Siluriformes; family Pangasiidae; genus Pangasius; species Pangasius macronema. The sequence goes on from CM074957.1 coordinate 3,818,910, forward strand.
CAACATGACAAGCTGCATCTTTCTGTCTTATTAACGTCACAAGAAAAAAGAAAAAGAGAAGCTGGTGAGGGAACGAATGTTCATCGCTACCATAACGTAAGCGATATCAGGAACTAACTTGCTTCATGGACATTCCACTACATTAAATGCAACTATAAACGGTTAAAAGCATGACATGTTGTTTATTGATAAACAGCACACCAAGTATTTTGTCCCAAAACGACTGAGATTCCAACTGTAGTCCTGGATGAAGAAAATGTATGGTAATTTATAACTAAATCTGCAAACTGTACTGGAATCATGATATACAATGTTAGCGTTTGGTCCATCCTGGTGTAGAGAGATCCCAAAGTCACAGGTATGATATGTAAGCTAATGGACATCACTACTGAAGTGCTCCTGCTCACAGCCCTGGGCTGAGAACTTCAATAAGGCTTTTCTTCAGTTTTCCCCCTCATAGATAAGTCTCTTTCTTGATTGGTAGGATACGACCCTCCTTGACAGCTGCCCGAAGCTCACATTTTTTGCCAGAGGTGAGGCAGATAGATAGGCAGACACTGTTTGGCCCTCTGGAGCCAGGTGTTGCTTCCTCTGGCCTAGACTTGCTGTGGGGGCCCTCTGAAAATTAGAGGGTTCCTAACTAGATGATTATACCGGGAAGAAGCCTGGGTAATATATGAGCAATTTTTTCCTGTATGCCATATATCTTCTACATGGCCACACTGAAGATGTCCATAAATTCTTAGTGTCTTACAGAATGGGCTGGGAGATAAGCAGCCTCAGGCAGCACGAGAGAAAGAGTGACACCATGCGAGAAGATAACCTTTATCAATCTCAGATTTCCCTGAGTTAACACTCAGAGCCAAAAACAAACTGCTTGACTAAATGCTTGTTGTCCTCCCCTCCCCTCTGTTGCTGTTTCTATCTATCCAACTCGCTGTATCTCTAAAAGAGTGAGTGAGAGACAGGATAGAGGAGAAAACAAGGCCCTCAGGGGACTTCATACCTGTTCTGGGTGGAATAATGTGTGTAGCCCCCTCTCTTTTCACATATCGCCCCTGGGTCTCAGCCTCACCCCCTGACCCACTGCTGATATGACCTCTTCCTGCCCTCTTGTCTCATTCTTTGGGGACCTAGTGGCGAAACTCTTGACCATATATTGGGAATTTATCAGTCCATCCTATATGAGAAGAGGTAGCTTTTGTAGCCCATGCTTTTCTTTTTCCTACAGAGGAACAGATGAGAAGGACAAAAAGATGAAAAAAAACCAAAATGGTGCAAAGAAGTTGGGAAATTTTGACTGGGGATAAAAAGACACTGTGAAGGTCTACAGTGTCTCTTCAGCCAGTGCAGATTGAGAGCAAGGGAAAGGAGAGATAGAGAAATGAGGTGCTCCTGCATCCATGATCTTCACCACATGCCATGCTTCATCACCAATAGCTCAGGGTTTAGCAGTCCCAAGGCATCCCGGAATACACAGACAGACTCATAAAACACATACACCATCCTAGATGTACCCTGAAGGAAAATTACTCTGTCACATAAGAAGCCAAGATAAGATCTTTACTAATGAATCAGCGTCATTTGCCTGTCAGCTCTCTTTTCTGGATTTCCTCATATCACTCAAATGCTAATTTATTTTCTATATTTCTTACAGGCTGTAAAGAACGGGCTGGTGACGACCTGCAAGTGTCATGGGGTCTCCGGCTCATGTGCAGTACGCACATGCTGGAAACAGCTCTCGCCGTTTTATGTGACAGGCCAGCTGCTAAAGTATCGCTATGACACGGCCGTGCGCGCCGTCAGCATCACTAATGCAGCTACGGGTGATACCGAGCTGGCCGGGCCGGCACGACGAGGTGACACGACTCCCCGGCCTCACCCCTCCGAGTTGGTGTTCCTAGAAGAGTCGCCTAGCTTCTGCCGCCCATCTCGGTACTCACCCGGTACAGCCGGCCGCTCCTGCGCCAAGGACACGAGCTGCAGCAGCCTTTGCTGTGGACGCGGCTACAACACGGCACTGCGCCTTGTCACACTGTCCTGCAACTGCCAGGTACGGTGGTGCTGCCACGTCGAGTGCCAGACCTGTGTCCGTGAAGAGGAGGTATACACGTGCAAGAAGCACTGAGAGAAATAGGACCTCCAAATGGCTCCAGTGGCTCAATATTTCTCCAGTTCAGGCCTCTCAGACAAGTGTGGGCAGAGTTGGACAAAACGCCCCAAGGTATGGCTGTCCGAAATAGGAGTTGTGCTCCTGCTGTCATGGAAGAAAAAGGAACATTGTGGGAATTCCATGACTCTCACCCCCTGAGGTTGCTTCAAGCAAGACAAGAGCCACTAATAGAGGTCTTAACAGGGCTGATCTCCTCTTCTCTGAATGCACTGAAATTAAATTTTGGTTTTCTGAGAGCTCCATCACGAGCAGGTGCCATGAACCCTTTCGGGGGTTTCAACTAAAAGGTGCTGGAGTGGATCTGGAAGATATGCCAAACTTTATGAGACAGTTGATCCATCCAGTCATTTAGCTGTGTATCTGTATGTCAGTCTGTCTGCCTGTCTGCCTTCCTGCCTGCCTGCGTAAAAAAACAAACAAACAAACAAACAAAAAAACGCAAGGGTCAAATATTATGCTGATATGAAGCACTTAAATTTGTCATGTGATTATTATGTCAGTCATGTGTTTGGTAGGAAGAAAGTATATCTGAATGTTAATTAAAATGCATTTTGATGGAACAATAAGGGCAAGGTAAAGTCACCAGAAATACTGGAATCAAGCATTTGAGACAACCCACCATCGTGCATTATTCTTGTCCTTAAGTGTTCAGAAATGCTATAATAAGCAACCCGACACACACCAGAGTACTCCAGTATGTTAATAGTGTGTGGTCAAGATTTCCAACAGCTGGGTAAAATTTGTAAAACATCTGCTCGCTTATTGTAGTATCTTTATACTGCACTTTGCCATCAAGCACAAATGAGGACCTCATTCCCAGAACAAAGATCACCCCCATCACGTTCCCTTCATGAAGCCTACTCCAGCGTTATCCGAGGCTCTTTCATGTCTGCAAAGTCTTTGAAATGGCTCGTTCCACCCCCTTATTATCTTCTCTATTACCAATCAGAGGAAATAACAGCTCTTAAACTCTCAAAGCTCTGCGTTTGCGTTGGTCTAAAGGTCACACACGGACTGCACAGCAAGTCCTAGTCACACAGCCTTAGTGCCTTTAATATCTGTTGTGTTTTGTGTCATAAATCTCCAAATATTATCTCCAAATCCATAGTACAGCCTAAGTGGTACTGCATGAGACTGGACGTTCACTAAGTTTTATTACTTATATAACACAGAAATTCATATGCAGTTACATGCAGTTACATATTATCAAACTGAAAGCTGGAATCTGTAAAAGAATGTGTGCCTACTTGTGCAATATGTGTGTGTGCATGCATGTGTGTGTGTGTGTGTGTGTGTGTGAGTACATGGGAAGAGAACTTCAGTAAAATTGGCTACATCAGTGAAGCTGAGGAAGGTCCAAGTTTCTAGTGTCAACTGAGGGATGGAAAAAGCGGTTTGCTTCTGGACGTATATACAAGATTTCTACATTTCATTCTCAATAAGCGATTTTTTTAAATGGTGTAAATTTTAAATCATTTGCAGACGTTTAATTATTATTAGTTGTCTTTTTTTTAAAGGCCGTATGTAGACCAGGTGGCATTTTAGAAATGACAGAAAGATGATTATACACTGATACTTATCATATATTTCCTGTGTATCTTGTATTATCCACGATCATGCCAAACCAAAGCCAAAAGGATGAGGAAAAAGCAGGAAGATGTTTCTTCTTAACCATATTTTCTGTAATATATTACCTGAGAGACGCAGTATGAGCATTTTGAGGATATCTTTAAGTGAGATTTTGTCTAAATGGAGTTAGAGGGATACACCCACTGAGGGAGCACATGCAAATGTCTCCAAACCATTGCGGAAGCAGAGAAAAGACAAATCCAATCACTCCCTTATCCATGTGTGTGTGTGTGTGTGTGTGTGTGTGTGTGTGTGTGTGTGTGTGTGTGTTGTGTGTGCTGAAATGTAAAATCCATACAGTGTTTATATAATCATTCATTGAGTAGCTGTAGGTTTGCGTTCCTGTGGGTTTAACAGTATGATATTTTACTTTGCATAAGGCACACTTTCTCCTGGGCAATTTTTTTCTACCTCACGTTTTTTTTTGGGGGGGAAATTGAATATTTTAAAAAGTTATATTCAGATCTACGTAGATATTTAAGACAAGAGCTTTTTATCTTAACATGCAACACCTCTGAACTAGTATATACACCTTTAAAAACACTTTATGACCTACATCTTTATTTAATAATTATTATAATTGCTTTATAAAAGTATGATGTTAACCTTTGTATAGACTGGTTTATATTATATTATCAGCTTTTGAAGATCCAGAAATAAACCTGAACTTTGGCCTAATCACTCTGTTTCTGTGGTCAAACACCTGTGTGTAGCTCCTCACGTGAGCGGTTTTAGTTAAATGAGAGCACACCATGATGCAGCCCACTGAGGGAATAGAGACTACCCTCTCTGATGTCTCAGCAACATCATGCCCTGGTCTCACGCTGGCTTTCACTCAAGTGTACATCAGTGGTATTTGAACTTTGGCACCCTTCATTTCATTTACGTTTTTTTTTTTTAAATATTACCAACAAAGGTAGTTTTGCATAGAGTATTTTACGATAATAACATGTCGGTTATACAATATATTGTAACACAGGACATTTTTTCTTTTTATTCCCTCAAACCTAATGCAATTAACTGCAGAATTAAATACGCAGCCTGTTTAGGAAGATTATACTGAAAATTTGGAGGTTCTAGCACAGTGAAAGTGCCCCTCCTATGACATACACAAGCACATGCTCTATGTGCACATGCATCTAGCGAGTACTGAGAAATGAGAGAATATGTAACAGTACAAACATTTAGCAAACAGTGCAAACATCAGTTACATTATAGTTGCATGTATAGTAGAGATGTAAGCAAATATGAATACATTATTTGGGTTGAAGAGATAATGTGTTATAAACAGATACAGATACAGATAGGAATAATAGGAGACATACTATTTGGCTGTTGAGGTTCAGAGGGCATCTGCCTGAGACTAGTGGTCACAACAAAAAATGCTGCTTTCATCCAGGTGATCTTTTAGATATGAAACTTGCAGGACAAACAGGGACCATGTTCATTAACGCTAACATGAATGATGCATTTACAGTGTTCATTCATTCATCCTTAGTAATTGCCTGGTCAGGTTTGCAGTGGCTTAAATTAGGCATTTTTTAGGCAATATTATTACTAGTCTGTTTATATTTTGGGGACTAGAACCAACTAAATTATTTATTAAAACAAATGATTTGTTAAAACACTTTGGTTTAAATCCAAATACAGGCACAGATACAGATATTTGGAGCAACAAGCAGATACAGATGCAGATTACATTGCATTACATCCCTATGTGCGACTACAACAGTATTTATTTTCTGCAATCTATCTAATGCTGTAATATTAAAACGAATTCCTAACTGAGATTTAAATCTGAGTTTAATGTAATAAAGCAACAACATCTGAGTTTAAAGATAAAATAAACAGGTTACATGGTTAAAATTATATGATTTTTCCTCCCATATATCGCTAAAGTAATCAAAGCACTATATTAAAAAGTAACATGCACTGAATAGACTTGTTTATTAGGGACACTCCAAAAACTGGGAGGACATGTACGTACGCTTATGCCGTGTACGCTTGGTTTTCTAAATTGCGGGAAAGCGCAAATGCCCAGTGACACATGAACAAAGGCTTGGCAATTTCAGTGAATGTTATTGCCAAAAAGTAGTACAGTGCTCTGACAGGAAAACGGAACAGCTAATGCAGTTCTCCATGTGAGATATAAGACAGGTATTAATTATGGCTTTACACAGACCTGAAAAAAAAAAAAAAACAATGATGCATGACCTAAATCTAATTTTGGCAGGTTAGACATTCCAGTCAGGACTATACAGAGGAATAAATGGAGCTGGGTTTTACTGAATATTTAAGTAAAGAGAAAATGACCCGACCTCTGAATGGCACTTGACCTATGTATGGCATTCTCTTAGCTTGTATCCGGTATTAATCGACAGAATGGCAGTGTTTGTTTGTTTGCCCATGTAAATGGCTTTTATTTATAACAATGGAAGAATGTTAACATTCTCCATAACATCTTAATAAATGAACCATAATCTCTTACAGAATATATAATATATTAAAGAATGTTGTGTAACATTTTAATGAATTTTCCATATCATGTCATGAATGCAGATGTTCTCGTGTAACATATCCACGAGTTTTATTGCTAGCTGCCATGGCAGCCATAACACCAAACCCAAAACACACACACACACACACACACACACACACATACCCAGAGTGCTGCAATGTGTGTAATATATGAGCGTGTGGGTATTCACCATCACTGTTTGATGCGTGTGACACTAATAACACGATGTCCTCTCTCTCTCTGGTAAAGACGTAATGACTATAATAGATATGCGCTATTACCCACTCTCGCTGCCGGGGTACCTACACACAGCAGACCCTCCTAATCACTGTTTATCAGCACTTATCTTTATTAAAAAGAGCAATCGAGAGAGAAAGGGAGGGATAGATAGGGTACAGGAGGCCAAGTGGAACAGATCTAATGTCTACAAGACAACAAGCCTCATCATACGCTTGCTTTTGGGATAAAGGTGATTTAGTTTGGAACTTTAAAAATGTGTTGTTGTTTCCATGTTTTAAAAACACAGAAACGCACACACGCACACACACACATACACACACACACGGATATGCACATAGACATTCAGATGCTTCAACAAAGGAATTTAAGACCCTCAGGGTATTTAAGAAGGAGAGACAGAATACTGGAAGGAATGAGTGAATGGTGGACAACTTGTATATTTGTATAGCACTTTGAGCAAAAGCCATTACCACAAAGCAACTTTACAGTAATCAGGATGTAGATTCTGAGCCATAACTTGCAAGCCAGAGCCGTTAGTGGCAAGGAAGAACTCTCTGAGACAACATGAGGAAGAAATGTAAAGAGGATCCAGACTCAAAAGTGAACACATATACAGTACTATAAAACCAAACAGTACTACGTGTGTTGAAAGGATGTTCAGTATGATGAATTCACAGATTGTGAATAAGAGTCCTGGGATGCGTATTTATGATTATAGCAGCAGTTCTTATCTCCAGAACAAAGGTTGAGATTTGGACATAAACTGGTTTTGGGACATGCAAAACTTTCATGTATCCATGTGAGACCATCTACAACAGCAGACGGTGAGTCACTGTTTGACGTCTCGAACACAGAAACCAGACATTTAGTGAAGCAGAGAGACGGTCATTGGCCTACAGCAAACATTTCAAACTTCACTTCAAAAAATACGTAACAGATTTGTTTATTAAAGCTTTTTATTCTTGAAATTTTGATCATGTTAACAAACGTATTTTGCTATTGTCCCCCTATTTTTATTAAGATTACGATTTACTTTTCTTTTGAACCCTTTCCAAAAATAAACCCTAGGTTGCTTGTTACAAATCTAGTGCTATAACATTACTATATAGCACTATACTCTACACTTACTGTATCATCTCTCTAGTATACCTAGAGAAAACTGGCCCAATAATTATGAATGGATTTGGAGAAATAAATAGTAGTGAAGTAAATAAAGTACAGCAAATAGTAGTGAAGTTTTATAACTTACTGAATGATAAAATTGTCTGGTGTCATTTCATTCTTATTCAATTAAAGTGACAAGGCACTTAGGGCTATAATGATAATAGCTCAAATTAAGTGTTATAGGTTTGTAAGTAGTTATAAATGTTTATATGGATATTAGATGAGATTAGATTAGATCTTAGTGAGCTTCATTGTCATTCTAGCCATCTACAAGTATACAGTAGAACAAAACAGTGTTCTCCAAGGCCTTAGTGCAACATTACAGAACTGTGAACAAACCTGACATAACATTAAATACAACGCAACACACAACACAACATGACACAGCCGCCATCATGTTATTAAAATATGGAAATATACTGTATAACTTAATAAGATGACAGAGAAGCAAGGTCCTACCAGTACAGGGTGCTAATGATATGGCTACATGGATGCCACCTGTGAAATGAGCCTTGTCACCTCAACTTTGATCCTAAATCACATCTATGAGAGGTTTATTACTTGTATTCGATTCATTAAGAATTAGTGAAATCACATCTGGATCACATTAATTGAAATCCTCGTTGTAGCACTGTAAGTATTTTGATTAAAATCTTCAAGTATTAGGATTTACAGAGAAACTATGAAGCCAAGACAATAAAGTCAGATGTCAGATTTTCTGCAAATTCTGCTTTTCTCTATATATTCAGAGAGGTGTGTGTGTGTGTGTGTGTGTGTGTGTGTGTGTGTGTGTGTGTGTGTGTGTGTGTGTGTAGAGGTCAGTGCAGTGACCCTCATGGGGTCTGAAGAGGCTGCCACAGAGGTAGCTTAATAATGAATAGTAAAGCCTTCATTTCCCCAAAACCGAGTATCCACAGAGAACATAGTCCACTTCTCACGCACACATCCCAAAGACAGAGGCCCCCACCAGGGAACTGTGTGTGTGTGTGTGTGTGTGTGTGTGTGTGTGTGTGTGTGTGTGTGTGTGTGTGTGTGTGTGTGTGTGTGTGTTTGTGTGTGTGTGGTGACAACTCCAGCTTGTTTTCTCAGTGGAGTAAAGAAGATAAATCTGCTACTCCCTCAGGACGAGACACTTTATCTGCCATCTTTAGACTAACGAACAGGAAATACACACACGCACACATACACACACACAGAAATGGCTAATGCCAAATAATAGTCCTTCAACCCCTTTTGAAACCACTGATAGTTATACTAGCAGACATTAAAAGCACTAAAAAGCAAATGGACAACCACAAACGAGTCACACAGGATTACGCCTCTCTCTTTAAAGGGGCCGAGAGCTGAGGTCAACGGGTCATTGACTCTCGACATTTTCATAAATATTATTGCCTGTTGCTTAGCAAAAGCCCTTTATATGTAGTGAGTTACATATTTTTAGGTAGATTGCAGGTTTATACATCACCGATTGGTACACATAGATGATTAGCGTAGCATGGCGGCTAGCCTCCTGCTGCCTGAAGCGAGTCCTTGTTAATATGAACCATGAACCTGATGGCAAAGGCCACTGTACATTCAGCATAAGTGCGATGAGAAAGAGAGAGAAGAAAATAGAGGAAATAAGTGAGAGAAAGAGAGAGAGAGAGAGAGAGAGAGAGAGAGAGAGAGAGAGATTTGAAATGTGAATTGACTAATGTTGTTGCACAAGAACACCCAGAGCCTGGAGCTATGATGGGGTAAGTGCCTCCATACCTCTGTCTCTCCGTCCCCTCATCCCTCTACCTTCACATTCTTCCTTTGCACTCTTCCTTTGTTCTCTTCATACCTTTGTCATTCTCTCTCTTCATCCTTCATCGCTGACACACTCCATATATGCTTCCATATCCTTTCATTTTGCCCTTCATACTGCTCTTCATCCTTTTATCCTTTTATCCCTTCATAACTAGATCCAACTAAGCCTGCACCATACCTCTGGACAGAGTACCCTCTCAGTGAGGGTGAAACTCACAGCCACAAACCACTATGTTCATTGGTAAGTGTGTTACTTCACTTAGTGAGCAAAAAATATAAATGAATGAATGAAGTGAGAGTGATTGATGACTGAAGGAGTAAGTGGACAAGTGTATAAGTGCAAGTAAATACATTAGTAAGTAAAGTAAGCGAGTGATACAAAGAAAAGTTCTGCAAAAAAAGAAAAAAATTAATTCAAATGTTGATTAGTCATTGATTATATAGTTATACATCCAATATGCAGGTGATTAGGAACACTGCACACCTGCACATTCATGCAATTATCCAATTATCCAATCATGTGGTAGCAGTGCAAGGCAGATACAGGTCAAGAGCTTCAGTTAATGTTTACATCAAACATCAGAATGAGGAGTGAGTTTGATCGTTGCATGGTTATTGGTGCCAGGCTGCACCAACCTGGTTTGAGTATTTCAGAAAATCTTCTATGATTTTCCCACAAAATGGTCTCTAGAGTTTACACAGAATGGTGAGGAAAACAAAACTCATCCAGAGAGGGCAGTTCTGCAGGTGGAAGCACCTTGTTGTTGAGAGAGATCAGAGGAGGATGGCCAGACTGGTTCAAGCTGACAGGGAGGCTATGCTCATGCAAATAACTACTCTTTACAACCATGGTGAGCAGAAAAGCATCTCAGAACACAAAACGTCAAACAACAGCAGAAGACCACATCGGATTCCAGTCTGATCAGCCAAAAACAGGAATGATGAAGCTACAGATGAAGATTGGAAAAACGTCACCTGGTCTTTTTTCAATCTTCAACTTCCTAGTTTCATCAATCACAGATTGCTTAGTACTATCCTAAATAGTATGTCTCATTCAAGATATCCAGATTCTTAATCATGCTCTCATGCTCATCCTTTTGCCAGTGCCTCTGATTCTTGTTACACAAACACACACACACACACATAATCTGGGGTTAAGTCTTCCAGCAATCCCGTCTTGGTGCTGGGAAAGTAGTGAGGGAGGATTTCCCATCAGCATATGCACAGCACTGTCAGAGAAACACCTGGAAGCCTAAAGCATGAACCCAAAAGCATACAGAAAACACACTCGCCCCACGCACACACTATCTGGTGCTACAGGGCTCAACGCACCAGAGCAGTGCCCTCTGCTGAGCAAACACACACATGGCAACACTGTGCTCAGTGATTAATAACACAAAATATGATAATAAGTCAGAATTCTTATTGATATAAAGGTGAAAATATAATATCAACCTCTTTATATATCAACACACAAACACAAACACAAACACACACACACACTAAAGTTCACAACCAACACACCAAGTTCTCTCTTCTATCATGACCTCCATTAACAGTGAAAGCAAGACTTTCCCAGATCAACAAGCTGTGCAGGAGATAAGGAAAGATACCGGCCGGAGCGGACTGTTCCCTTCACACAGACGGACACACACACGCACATACACAAACACACACACACACACACCCATTCACTTTTTCACATGCACGTGCACATATACACACTCTATATCATCCTCTTACCAAGATTCAATCCACAATTTGCATCTAATCTAATTTATTATGCTAGCTAACATTGTGCAGCTTACTAGCCAGGTTGGCTACTGGTAAACCTTTACTATTTGCTTCAATATATTTATATTTCTGGCTACACCTTTTTAAAAAATAACCACCATATCACCTGAGAGGCTCTGTACTAAGCAGAATGTCAAGCCAAAGCAATTAAAATAAAGGTAAGTTTTTGCCTGGTTTAGCAAAACTTGTTTTTTTTTAATGGATGCAAATAGACACTCTTTACAAAGAATTCCTAATTCAAGAATCCAAGAGCACCAGAATGTGCACCACTCCTACATGACCTCTTAAAGTCAATGAGTGGATGTGATGAGCTGTCAGTCAGTGCATGAGGATAAAGGAGGAATACCCAACCTGAAGTGTTGTTTATGATATTGTCCTGAGAAAGAGAGAGAGAGAGAGAGAGAGCAAGCGTTATAAGAAAAGATCTCTCATCTCTTTGGAAGGGTGATGCTGGAGGGGCAAAGGTGTCCCTTCTCACAGGTGGTATAGCCACAGGGCATGGTGTGTGTTTATGTGTGTTGCTGGCAGCTGCAAGGTCCTCGTGTTTACAGGGAAAGAGTAAGTTAAAGACAGAATGAGAGAGCATGAGAGAAAGTCAGGAAGAGAATAGATTAAAGTTTAAAAGGTTCTAGATTTGACTGGATTTGATTTCTCACTGGCACTTTCACATTCATTCCTGATTGCAGTTACTCAATAGGGGGATTTCCACCATGATTACTGAACTTTTTGTGGAGCTAAAAATTTCTGGTACTCTCCTGAAAGAGGAGCACCCGGTTCCTGGACAAGTTCCTGTGTTGTGTTTCCATTGTACTTTATCGTGCTCTAGAAATTATGTCATTCAAGCATGCAGAAAAAAACAATACATTAATACAGTGAATATGGAGGACGCAGAGAGGTTGGGTTATTGTTTTATTGGTAGCCCAAATATGCTGTTAACCCGTTTCCCAGCAAGCAATTTCACATCCTGTGTCCATTGCTGTCTCTGCATGTCATTAGAAGAGTATACAAACTACCCTTCAGCGAATCTTTTACACTTACATGCATAAAAAATTAAGTAAATGTTCTGCTTTGTCAGTTGTTTTGCACTGCGTTGGATATAAAACAAGCTTTTAGCCAGTACAGGGTGTTTCTTTTAAAAGGCTTGGTCATTCTTTGAAGCTTTGTGATTTACCAATCAGAGATCATCCTCAAAGTTCCTGGTCAGTCAAAGTGTGCTTATTTTGATGAGAATTGAAATGATTTATGGAACTAAAATCATGTACACAAAATTCTTGAAAAGTTTTTTACTTCAGTAAAGACAAGACAAGACATCAGTATTGCAGGTGAGTAATAACTATTTTATATTGACATTCTGTCCATGAATCTTGTCTTTTTTTGAGAAACAGAGCGCAGGATAGCCTACTGGGAGGAGGTGTTGTGGGACTGGAGATCAGAAAAGATCCCCAATAGCACTTCTTTGAACACTGTGGTGGAATAAACCAGTGGTTAAAGGTGCTCCTGTATATTATGTCATGGGGGGGTGAGCAGAATTGTTCAGAATGTTTCCCAAACCTGCTACCATCCTCACATCCTATTACTTCCAGATTAAAGTACCTGCCTATCTGGATGAAGAATATGAATTCTGAACAAAATGACCAATGTGCAACTTCCACCACAACTGCCATCACGTGCCTGAAAGGAAAAAACGCATCTCTGTATAATATGCAAATGCATAGTATAATATTCAATATGCCAAGCCTGGAAGGTGAGATCTGATATTTTCCATGTTTTATTCTAATGATTTGTTATCCATTTTTTCAAAAAGGAATTTTGGGTCAACAGGGTCATTCTATACACTCTTAGCACACCTGGATAGCATCTCCTGCCTCTGGTACTCAGGTGTTTGTGAATATATGTGTATGATAGGAGAGGACTGAAAGACGCCTTGTCGCTGGAGGAAAGGCAGAAAAGGTTGACCCATGTAACTTCAGACCGAGAGAAGAAAAAAAAAAGGTGCCAACATAACACACGTCACTCAAGCTTAAGCAGCCTTCAGCAGATTTCACTACGTCTGACCAGGGTAAAATTTATATATGCCAGACAGTAATCTAAGCACCACCGCTTGTCAGTGTTCTCTGTTTAATATTTGTCTTGGGATTATTTTACACCTGTATATCAAATTATTTTTGATAAGTACACTCCGTCTCATTCGTGAAATATTGCTTCTGGCCTCAGGGAGTGTTATGACACAGAGGATGGAGAAGGAGTTAGACAGAGATGGAGAGTGTGAGAGAGCAAGAAGCAGCATGAATGAAGTCAGAGCTGGAGGGCAGAGAAGGAACAGTGTCTGAGAAGCAGCAGACAAGCATCAACCAGCAACTAGCATTTTCAAGGATCCTCTGTACATAGCTGTCTGTCTCAACAAAGATACACAAAACACACACACACACACACACACACACACACACAAACAGACTTTACATACACTCATTCCTGGCCTTACGACACACTGAGACACACACTGACCTTAGAGCACTCCTGGTGGTGAGTGAGAGACAAAGCAGGATGGATGTTTTTTTTTTTAGCATTCCTCTCATCTGTGTTAACATGGAACTGTTAAACCCAGGCGAGAATTTTATTATAGCAGAACATTTCCTGAACGTTATTCTAAAAACTTTTCCAAGAATGCTCAATCTGCCAAGTTGTCTGACATTCCTTCATCATTCCTGCAACATTTTAAATTGTAGGAATGTTAACACATACAGTTCTATAATGTTGACTTTATGCATCTGCTAAGTGAGGAATAAAACACTTAGGAACATGCTCTTATAGGAAAATAATTAATGATGGGGTGCTGTGATGCAGCTCAACGCAAAGTGGAGTAACTTTTCAAGTAACAACATGTTGTGAAGTGTTTTATTCCTCTTCTACTTCAATGATTTGCCAACACTAATTTTTAGTTTTAGGGTTTTTTTTAATGATTTATTTTTTAAAGAAGGACACCGCGTACATTGTATACATTTATAGTTACATTTAATGTTTAACATCAGCAAAACAATTTATCTTCCTGTTATCATTTATGTTATAACAGCTATAAACAGTTCCCTTCCCTTACCAGACTCTTGTTTTTCTCTCTCTTAAAGGTAAAAAAAACAGCTTATCATGTTACCGAGAAACACAAAGTGCAAAGCCATCTGTCTTAAAGACATTCCCATGATGGAAAACTGTTACAATGGGCTGACACTGAAGGCTCATAAAAAAATTACTAGTTTGTTTGCATAGTTTTCTTTGCTTCTTCTAGCTTATTTGTTGATCACCTGAACCATTGTCTGTTTTGGACTGTATCTTTGCTCTGTGGATTTGTCTGCTTTGCCATTTACCACCAATAAACATGCACTTGCTTCCAAACCTCTGTCCATACTGTCCATGACACGTTAGATGTGTGTCCGATAAGTCTGACTTCTCGCATCTGGTCCTTTTTTGGCACTAAACATAACCAAGAACCACCTACTTTTTTATTCACCATGTCCTAACTATTATGAGATAGTGAGATCTCCTGAGAATGTGCAGCTGATATTTTACCAAAGGGCAAAAAATCCCAACAACCTCTTAATGTAGAGAATCAATGTCTTTCATGCTTCCTGTCATGTCAAAAACTCAGACAAGCTTGTCAACAAACAGTCTGTCACCTAGTGGTTCCATCTCTCTCTCTCTCTCTCTCTCTCTCTCTCTCTCTCTCTCTCTCTCTCTTTCTCCCTCTTTCCTACGTTTGATGTTTGATGTCACCACTCAAGTCTGTAACTTGGGGCAAAGAAAGACTCCTTGCTGCTCCGATACAGAACTGCGGAAACGTATGTAATTAGTCAAAGACAAGTTGAGTGTGGGAGTTGACAAAATTTAGCCTGGAGATGCTTTGTCATTAGTCTTTCCTGTCAGTGAAGTCAACGCTTCGGACTCCAGGTGCCAATTTTGTCCTTGGAGAAAAATAATACTTGATTTTATAATGAGAACAACTGATGGATGATTCAGCTTACAGAGAGAGTGATGTGCTCATTAATAAAGTTGTCTGATATGTGGGGATTTTCAGAGATCATGGTCATACGTGGTGGGAATGTAACAGCAAATAAGTCTGATAGATTGCTGATGTCTTGGGATGATTCAGGTGTAGCTCATAGATCATTTCCCAATATAATGAAAGAATATTTAACAGTGATTTAATCAGATCAGTATTAACAGTTTAAGCAAGCTTAAGCAACTTATATTCTATAAAACAACAACAATTTCTCTAATAAGTATGGAAAAATCTTATATCTGACATTCTACTACTACTACTTCTAATACTACTGTTATTATTATTATTATCATCATCGTCATCATCATCCCAGTATTTTTATTGTCTAAGAACACAATCTTAAGTATAAAACCCATCTAAATGTGTTCACATAAGATAATTACAGATGCCAAATCATACTGCAGCTTTCAGTTAATACTAATAATAATAATAATAATAATAATAATAATAATAATAATGTCCCTTATACCCAATGTACTGTTGTGTATCTGTTATAATTCTACTACAGATGTGTTCACTATAAATGATCAAAACTTAGGAGTGAAGTTGCAGAAGTGCTTGGTGAATATACTCATGTGTATGTATGAATGTTATGATGCATGAAGGCTACTGTACTTTATGATTATTACATAATGCATTTGTATATAACACTATAAGTAAACATTTGCAGTTCATTTAATAAAACTTATTTTGTAATCTGAATCCTAGATGTAACACTGTGTTCCAGTTAGC
This sequence comes from Pangasius macronema, assembly GCA_037577455.1. NCBI lineage: Eukaryota > Metazoa > Chordata > Actinopteri > Siluriformes > Pangasiidae > Pangasius > Pangasius macronema. The sequence goes on from CM074957.1 coordinate 3,835,002, forward strand.
TGACACAGACAGTTTTTTTAGTGAGCAAACCTTGACTACTGTGAACTGTTTCTTGTTTAAATATCAGTTATGAAGTTGTAATGTTCAGATTAAATAATAATATATAGGCTATGAAATTTTTAATATTTACTGATTTCACCTCCTACAGCTTTAGAAGCACTTTGTACTACACTTTAATTTTACCACATGTACATTAATTAACTAAATACACTGCAATTACTGTGTTCATTTTCTAATCTTTAATCTTCATAGTGAAAAAAAAAAGAAAAGAAAAACAGCATTCATTCCTTTAATCTGCATTAACCTTATACATATTATACTTTTGGGGTAGATATTATTAATAATATAATTCTATTGGACTTCTTTTACATTAGGGGCTGATGAGCTCAGCTCTGACAGACTGCACATAAAATGGCTGCCATAAACTACTTCCGGGTTTTGCGCCTCTCTGCCGTGTCAGAGCAGAGTTCGCTTCTTCCTGTGGACGTGTTCGTATTGATGATGCACCTGGATATGTGAAAGTGACAGAAACGAAAGCAACAAGGAAGAAGTTTCCTTTTTTCTTCTCCTTCTTCTTCTCCTTCTTCTTCTTCTTTTTATAGTTTCAGGACTTTCACGGGTCCAGTTCGGTTCAGAAAATGGAGGCGCTTTACCACCAGACTAACAAGTGAGTGCACGCGCGTATTTAGGGGGTGATCTCGAATGCTTAGCAACGGGAGCTAGCAGAGTTAGCACTGAACACTGTGGCTGTTAGCTTATTGGCTAATAACGAGGAATTCGCCGGTTAACTTCATATATTTTTTTTCCTTTTTTTGTTGTTGTATTGATTTTTCAAATTGTTAAAACATTTAAAAAGGCCTTAACATTAACACAAAAAAATAAAATGGAATTAATATTTACTAACGTTGTTCATAATCGTTATCTTATTAATTTATTAATTTTATCATTAATTTTTTTTATTATTATTTGTAGTTATTCCAATTAATTTATACTTAATTAATGAATGATTAACCATTGTATTAATGTGCCTTATCATAAATATATGTTTAACCCTCTACTGCATGAATTATTTATTTAGTTTTTATGGATTTTTATTACTTGAATTAGTTCAAGAAATAAAAATATATTTCAAAATTTAAAAAAAAATTAGGGGGGTAGTTTGTAAATTGTTGCCATATGGCAACAATGTGCAGTAAAGGGTTAACCTTTCAAACGTTTATGCATTAATTTAGGATTTTGGTTGCCTATAATACTACTACTACTACTAATAATAATAATAATAATAATGGTATTATTGTTGTTGTTGCGTTGTCGTTAGTAGTAAGTTCAGCTTTAACACCAAGGAGCGAGAAGGCATTTGTTTCATATCACTCACTGAAAATAAACTGTCTACATTTCAGTGTATTAAATATGATTAGTATTTAGCCTGTGCTACTGAAACAGGGCTCTGGAGACCCCAGGAATCAGTAACACACAGCCAGAGACTCCACAGTCTGATCATTTTTAATGGTGTGATAGTTCTGGGAATCACAATCAACTAAGTTGTTGTAGTAGTTATTTACTTGGCTTGAATAAGTTCCTAAGACAAGTATGAAGAATTTCTGCTTCAGTCCTAAGCAGAGTTTTAGTGAAGATGAAATTTATAAGGCATGTTTTGAATGGAAAGGTCTAACCGGTTTTCAGTGTTGCATTCATTGCTGTGTGATGTGTCACAGCCGCTGTTGTAAATGGGTGTGATCATAAGTGGACTTGGACGTCATCTTAATTGCCACTGTAGCTAATGACTCAGTTTTTTTCATCTTTATTTTTAATTATTATAGTTACTTTGGTCTGTTGTTATCCTATCACCCTCTGCGTATGAGAAAGTCTGAGTTAGTTGGTGTATTTGTGCAAAATAAATGATTAATTACCTCATGCTGATCAGCCTTTAACATGCTCTGTGACTTTCATTTTGTCTGTCTGTCATTACCAGACAAATCCAGGAGATCCAGTCTAACATGGGGCGACTGGAGACAACCGAGCGACAGTCAGTGCACCGTAAGTGATTCTCTCCCTTCATTTCCTCGCATATGCGTGACTCCTAACACCTTGCCTATGACAGGGACTGAAGATAACTAACCTAGCTCTGCTTTAGAATACTTCCATGCAAATTCAATATCAAATATCCCTCCAATCTTCTTTGTCCCATCAACAGTTGTGCAGCATGTAGCATCATGCAGGTTACACTTATTGTCCAGTTTATCACCTCCCGTAGGCTGTAAGGAATAAAACACTTGGTGGCTTGCTGTTAGAGGAAAATAATCAACAACGGGATGGTATGATGATGATGGTATGCAGCCCAATGCAAAACTGTTACTGGTACTGACCTGAAGTTGATGATTTACCAGTAACAGCACTTCCTGAAATGTTTTGTTTTTATGCCTTATAATACAGCTAACAAATTTGTATTTCTTAATGAAAATGTACATTTTATCCATTTATAGTTGCATCTAAAGTTCTGGCAGTTGTGGATGGTTGTAGCAGCTATAAACAGTCGTTTCTTCACCAGTGTCTCGCTTCAAGTTCTTCTTCTTCTTCTTCTTCTTCTTTCGGCGTTTCGCTTCAGGGGTGTCACAGCGAATCATCCCTCTCCACCTATTCCTATCTTCTGCATCCTCAACACTTGCACCCACTAGCTTCATATCCTCATTTATTACCTCCATA
>CM074957.1:3837804-3852894 GCA_037577455.1 Pangasius macronema
GCCTCTTCCTCAGTGCCACTGTCTCTAAACCATACAGCATGGCTGCTCTCACCACTGTCTTGTACACCTTCCCCTTGCTTTAATTTAATAAGATAAAAAACAATGCAGCTTGTCATGTTATTAAGTAACAGCAAAGACCTCCATCCTGAAGTTACAGCTTTACCTCTGACTGGTACAAAGCACTGACACTGGAGATGCCTTACATAAATGCTAAATAAATGTCTCCTTATGAGTAAACCATATCAGTGATTAGACACATTTTGTAAATCTGTTAAGCTGTTATAGAAACATTTAACTTATTAGAATAAACACAATAATATCAACCTGTAATTTGAATTGCTACTGTCAGAGCTGCTATTATAGAAACTTAATCAAAGCCTTCTAACCAATCCGAATCGAGAATTCAGCAGCACTCTGATATAATTAATTTTATAAATATCACAAATATAGGCCTTTTTTATTTTAATATACTACAGTGGTAAATAATTAATACATTGCCAGTGGCCTGACAGTTTGCTGTTTTTAACAGGATCTTTTTTTTTAGAGCAGTGTTTTGTGTTTAGATTCAGGTCAGGTTTTATTTATTTATTTTTTTAACAGTCTGAGTGACGTGTTGAGGTGGAGCTGAGCTGAGAGCAGCGAGTCAGTCTGGTGCCCTAGCAGGAAGGACAGGGAGGAGTGGGTGAAGAAAGGCTCAGGATAAGGGGTTTCCAAGTTTGGGTTTGATACGCATGTCTGGGTTTGGACAGAAAACCGTCTCAGCCAATCAGTCGTCTGCATGTGTTGATGACATCACATGATTGTGTGTACGAGTGTGAAGAGTCTCTCGGTGGGTGGGGAGCTGGACCGATTCACTGTTTGTGTGCATCATTAAGCTACGCCGAAGTTCTGATAATGTTTCCCACCAGCTTTATAGAGCCTCTCCCAGGAAACGGCACACATCCTGGTCCTCAATCAGCCTTGGGTTCGCACAGAGAGGAGGAGCGGCTCACGTTTATCTCTACCACTGCTTCTGAGCTGATGACTTTAACAGATTGATTAAAGTGTTAATCCCTTTTCCTTGGATACTAGTTTAATTAGAGCTCACATTCATTACAGGATGAACTGAAAACCTTTAGCCACAAATTTTTAGGCGACAAAAATTAGGATGTTTTGGTATATTTAGTTAGGTTTGACTGCTGCTAAATAAATCATTAAGACTACAACAATGGAAATGAAGGTACTGAAGTCACACTCATGTCTAGTTGTGGCAAATGCAAGCTAGTTAACTAGCAGTTACTATCCAGCCAGCTTGGGAACTTAGGAGAACATGGTGTTTGAATATTTTTCAACTCTAGTATATTACTGTACGTAGTTTTTAATGTTTTGAAACGATACTTTAACTAAACATTTGTTGTGTTGGATTTGTTCTCGATATTATCATTCACAATAATTTGTTGTTTAACTGTAAAATGGATTCTCAGTGCGTCTTGTGGTGTGACTGTTTGTGTACGTCTTTCACAGTGGTTGAAAATGAACTCCAGGCCAGAATCGAGCAGGTCTTCACTCATCTGGAACGACTTGAGATCCTGGCTGGGAAAGAACCACTGAACCGCCGTCAGAATGCCAAACTGTGAGTTCCGTCCTCTCACACAGTTAAGAGTGTGCGTCAGGATGAGCCAGCAATCTGGAGCCAGGCTGTTCATCTTCTCTTAATAAGAATATGATTTGTTCCTTATCCTAATGTGCTACACGGTGTTCCTGACTGTAGTGACAGTGAGTAGGAACCAAGTATTTTGAAACCAAGTATTTTGAAAACAGTGACCTGCTTCCAAGCACGTGCTGCGTGTGGAGTTTTATAGATGCAGATTGTGGATGGTTGAACAGAGCCTGCCATTGTGTAGTGTGTAATTACAGAAACACCTCATTTCCAGTTGATGGGCTATAATGGTGAAATGATGAGGTTAGTATCGGTATGCAGCGTGGGTGGATATGTGGGTTTGTGCCCTATGGCAATTAAACACACAAAACTACAATACAGCTATAAACTGGAATCACAGGCAAGTGGCACCATGGATGATCTTCAGATGTGTTGAGGATTACAGCTACTTAAAGATTACAATCCACAGCCAATCCCAGCCACAGCAGCCAGAGCCTCCCTGTCTGAGGAGCTAAAGTTTTTGTCTTCGCTGTGAATCGACAAATAATAATCAGCCATTCTATTGGAACCACATGGCTCCAGTTTCACTGTCTCCGTTGAGAAGATAAGTAGGGCATTCAAGCAACTTCACAATGACGTCTTAGCTTGTGTTTTCACTGACATTATTAATCGGTCTCTGCAAGACAGTAAAGTTCTTCAGAAACACCACTATCATCTCCATAAGGAGGAGAAAAAAAGTGGACTGATTTGATGACTATCACCAGGTTGCACTCACTCCCATTGTAGTGAACTGCTTTGAATGGCTGCAACATGGCTGCTTTCACACCAATAGTCCATTTACATAGAGTGGATATACTTTTCATACTTTCAGACATACAGCAAAGGAAAAAGGCAAACAAACCGTTGCCAAGTGCATATAGAAATCACATTTGGTAGTGAAGAAATTACCAAAGCATGGAGATAATTATATAAATAACAGATTTAAATCATTTAGTGTATCTCATCCAGCATTTATTTTCTGTTTTTGTTCATCTCTCCAAGTATCCAGAACACATAGAAGCACTACAGCTCTGTCCTCTGTCGCCATTTGTGGTTTGCTCCTCATTTTCTTGGCACATGTCTTTTAAAAAAAATAAATAAATAAATTCTGCACAACAAATAATACACAACGTTAGTTCACTAACTGCCGTCGAGTCGAGCTGCTTTCTCGGTGTGCTAGAATTCACTTGGAGGCTGACTGGGACTAACCTTGCTCTCTGATTCTCTCTTGAAACAGTTGTTTTGGTTTCTGAGTGCTGTGTTCTCACAGAGAGGGAAAACAACGTACTGGACTAAAAACTGCAGATGTCAAAGCACCCTTAGAACCATCATTCCAGATACAACTGACTCTTTCCAGTTCTCATACTTCTGTAACAAGATGTTGTAACCCTCATACTTTATAACACACACCTGGACAATAAAAACTGCTATGCTTTGGATTAGGGATGAGAGCTGAGCATTGAATGCTGAATCTTCTCCTATCCAGACTCATCATCAAGCTCTTGGCGCTGGGACCTCCCAAGTGTGTGGATCAGGAGCAGATCTCTCCTCAGCACTGATTTAACACTGGCATTCCACAAGGCAATGTGCTGAGCCCGCTGCAGTGTTCCTCATACACCCGTGAGTGTGTGGTCAAACTCGGTCGTAATGTATGTGGATGACCTCATGAATGATGAGATGGCCAAAGAGGAGGCTCCTGAGAGAGTGGTGTCAGGACAATAACTTATTAGTGTCAGCAACACTAAAGAAATGGTCACTGAGTCTGGAAGCAAGAGGCAGACCATTGCCTCATCGGCACCAAATTGATGGACGGATGAACTCAAATGGACACCACATACCATACCACAGCTTTAATGTCTCAACAGTACCTTTTCTTTCTTAGAAGAGTATGCCTGCACCGAGAAATGAAATGCAAATAATAGTTTAGTTTCATATTTTTTGTGCACATGATAACACATCGCCTAGACTGGGCACTGTAACCGTTCCGCATACGGTCCTGTCATCACCACACCCGGGCGTAAACAGACCTGAAGCCGAGATACATACATGCATATGCAGTCACATACGCCTGCAAGTACTCATCTGCTCTCTCGGGATGCTGTATACCACTGAGACACATCAGAAGACACACTCTCAGGCTTGCTGAGATTAACAAATAGCTGATTGAATGTTCAAATATATTTTTGTACCAAATACATGATTTTCAATCAACTTGCAGGTTTTTCATAGGTTATCTATGGCAGTCTGTTAACAAACCTAAACTTCAAGGTAACTTGCTGCATGGTTGACAGTTCATGCTGTCAGATAGAATGAGTCACTCTGTTTTTGCTCCTCGTCTGGCCACAGGCGTGTGGAGCAACTGAAGTATGATGTGCAGCATTTGCAATCAGCCCTGAGGAACTTCCAGCAGAGACGATACACACGCGAGGCTCAGGAGAGGGAAAGGGAGGAGCTCATGAGTCGCACTTTCACCACCAATGTCGGTACACACATTTGGACACAGATAAATTGACATACATCTGAAACTTATGTTCTAATTTTTCTTCATCGATACTTTCTCCGTGTGTGTAGGATGCAGATACTTCCATCCCCATAGATGACACTCTTCAGTTTAATTCCAGCCTGCACAGCGCACACAGAGGCATGGATGACCTTCTTGGCTCCGGCTCAAGCATTCTCAATGGCCTCAAAGACCAGAGAAGCACGCTTAAGGTGTGTTTGAAAAATGTGAAGCCCCACTTTTAGATTTCTCAAAAGCATATAAGCAAAGAAAAGCATTCTCACCTTATCTCACACTTGCATAGGATCAGGGGATCAATATGTGCATTTCATCACATGTAGCCAGAGTGACTGCTTGTTTCCAGCGAGGAGTGTGTGTACTCTTCTTCCTGCTTTTCTAGTTATCAGTGTGTGTGTATGCAATCATTCCAATGTGTGTTTAGTAAAGGGTTTAGAAGCATCAAGTGCTTATGATTTTAATCTGTTTAGGATTTACCTGTGAAGATGTGCTTTACTAATCTTTCTTCATTTTGGATGACAGGGTACCCATAAGAAGATGTTGGACGTGGCCAACATGTTGGGGTTGTCCAACACGGTGATGCGTCTGATCGAGAAACGAGCCACTCAGGATAAGTTCATGATGGTGGGTGGCATGCTGATCACCTGCATAGTCATGTTCCTGGTAGTCAAATACCTGAGCTGAACCTTCTTGCCTCAGATGGACCAAACATTAATATCATGGAGTGATTATGTTAATCCAGGTCGGATTACTCCACATTGCCTTTGGGTTAAATCTCTCATCCTGTGACAACACCTGATTTGATTCCCTGAGCCTAATTTCCTGTGACATAAACTTTAAAAGCAAGTGTTTCACAAAAAAAGACCTCAGCAACTGGAAAAACTCCTTCTCTATTTTTTCTCTCTTAATTCTCAACTTTAATATCCTGTTTAAGGACGATGCTGAACGGAACAGACCCTCTTGATCGACCAGAATCGTCTGATTTTCTTTCATTTTCTTACATGTAAAATTATGAGTACTCTTACAGTAGTCTTAGAAATTACTGAAAGAAACCTGGAGGTAGGAGGGTTATTTGAAATGGACCAACTCAAATACATTCACAGGACTTAACATACGTCAGTCTATACATACACTCACTGAGCACTTTATTAGGAACGCTATACTAGTACTGGCCTCCCTTTGCTCTCAAAACAGCCTAAATTCTTCATGGAATGGATTCCACAAGATGTTGGAAACATTCCTTTGAGGTTCTGGCCCATGTTGACTTGAGTACATTACACAATTCCTGCAGACTTTTCAGGTGCACTTTCATGAAGCAAATCTCCTGTTCTACTACATCCCAAAGGTATTCTACTGGATTCAGATGTGGTGACTGGGAAGGCCATTGAAGAACACTGAACTTATTGTCATGATCATGAAACTAGATTCAGATGCCTTCTGCTTTGTGACATGGTGCATTATCATGCTGGAAGTAGCCAACAGAAGATGGGTAAATTGTGGCCATGAAGGGATTCACATGGTCAGCAACAATACTCAAATAGGCTGTGGCATTCAAGCGATGATTGATTGGTATGAACAGGCCCAAATTGTGACAAGAAAACATTCCCCACACCATTACACCACCTTCACCAGCCTGGACTGTTGACACAAGAGAGGTTGGGTCCATGGATTCATGTTGCTGGTGCCAAATTCTGACCCAACCTTCTGTGTAATCAAGATTCAACAAACCAGGCAACATTTTTCTTCAGCTGTCCAGTTTTGGTGAACCTGTGCCCACTGCAGCCTCAGCTTTCTGTTCTAGGCTGACAGAAACCCAACGTGGTCTTCTGCTGTTGTAGCCCATCCGCCTCAAGGTTCCATATGCTATACACACACACACGCGCACACACTCTGGCCATTCTCCATTGATCTCTCTCAACAAGGTGATTCCAGCCACAGAACTGTCACTCAGTGGATATACTTTTCTTTATTTCACCTTCTGAGTAAACAGTATACTGTTTTGTGTGAAAATCCCAGATCAGCAGTTATGGAAATACTCAAACCAGCATGTCTGGCACCAACAATCATGTCATCGTCAAAATCACTGAGATCACATATTTTTCCCCTATTCTGATTGGTTGATGGTTGATGTGAACATCACCCATATCTGCATGATTGTATGCATTGCACTGCTGCCACACGATTGTCTGATTAGATAATTGCAGTTACAAGTGAATGCAGTTCACTTGTACCGGTTTTCCTAATAAAATGTTCAGTGAGTGTATAGTTATATATAGTGACACAATCTGTCCATTTACTCAAGTCTGTTTGTTGTCCTCTGTGTGTCTTGTACAATATCACTCTTCTGCCATAATACAAAGGACTTCAATCTAATCTTCCGCCATAATACAAAGGACTGTACATGTTTCAGTTAATTGGAAATTCCTAGTTTCTGGGAAAATAGGAAATGAAAGATCTTATTGGACAGCTGCAACCTCATCTCAAATCTCAGCTGGCACACATTCAGACTGTAAAGCATCATATCTCCCTAGCCCCAGGTATACACACATAGTAGTTTCCAAATTCATAGTGAAATCCATAGATATTTGTCACAGCTGCAGTTCTTGAGAGATCAGAATATATCTGAAGTTGGGATGACTGTCTAATATTTTTTTTTTTTTTAAAGATCATGCTTATCTAATGTCCCAATAGTCACCAAACACGTCCTTAGTTACAATCATCACTTCTGCCATGACTTTCAGTTTTCAAGGTAGTGAGGGTGCTTTCACACTTGCCATTTTTTCTCAACCACCAAACACCTTTTTATATGACGTCAAGTGACATTGTGTGATTTATTTTTTTTTTCTTCTCCCAAGTTCTGAACAAACACGAAAGACAAAGTGCCAGTATTACAATATTACAGCTAATGATTTCTTTTTATTTATTTTATTCACAGGTACATCTGACGTTAACCGTGGCTATATATATCTCTTCTTCTCTTGATTTTCTTCCTCAAATTCTACAGCGAAGGCAAACAAACTCATCACCAGTTAAAAACTATCTTTATTTAAGATAATTTAATCTAATTAGCCAAGGAAATGGCAAGTGTGGAAGCAGCCTTGGGTGCTGGCTTCAGCGCAGACGTTAAGTGCACTGCTGATCTGCCACAGTATTGTAAAATGCAATTAACTACAAGGTAGTTATAAGAAATGTTTTGGGGAAATGGTCAGCAATATGTGGTGTTAACTTAAGTATCATTTAAGGACAGTGCAAAACAGGTGTGCACATTAATAGTCCACCAAACTACTAGACTGAGGCTCTCTAGGCCTGGAGTTGTACTCTGGACTTGGCTCTGAGGGGTTCTGTTCTTCTTAGCATGAACTAAACGAAGTGAAGTTTGGGCAGTTTGGAATAATAATGAAGACATTAACACCATGGAATTATATTAAAAATTCTTAACAGTATCTTGATAAAGCTTTGAATACTCTTGACATTTACTGAACCAGCTTCATGATGACCTTCACTGGACTTCCTATTGGTCAAGCTCTTCACTGCTTCACCTAAATTCTACATGAAAACTGGGTATTTGGAAAAAAAACTGTTTTTAAGTAAAAGAAAATACATTTTGATGGATAAATAAATGTTCATATTAGCAATAGGATTAACAGCACTCATTTGTCTTAGAAACAAATTTCAATCATAAGCTTGGAGCAAAAAAATATAAAATGTGAATATATATAAAATATATAATGTGTTCAAACTTTTTGAGTATTTACACAAACACCCTGCACTCCTATAACCAACCGAACAGTAATGCACTTTTTTCCTCCTAGGTATTCTATGGAATAAGCGTCAGTTACTTTGCCACTGAAAGCTCAATCAGGGCCATCTGGTGGTGTAATGCAGTACTGCTAGTTCATTGAGTTAGAGAAAATAGTTAAATGTCACAATTAGAAAAATCCTTAACAAGGGTTCTGAACAAGAGCCAAAGAGTAAATTAGCAAACTTGACTTGTGTTGTGTTATGTATCCTCTCCACTGGGTTGAGATTAACCATGAAGCAGCCTATTGTAATACCTCCATAGGCAATAAAGGACATGGTGGAGAGGGTCTGGTTGAGGCAAGGAAACCAGAGGACAGTCTGCAGGACACTGGGACCCATTATCACACATCAGCTGGTACCCCTAATAGTACTGGATGGCCTTCTGCTGGATCAGCTAGAGTCAGCGAGACACAAGAAGCCAAGTAGATGTGTGGCTTTTGTGTCTGCAAAACTCCTATCTAAGGATTGGAATAACTGACTGCAGAAAGAAGACAGTAGTCTCTAAGGCTGCTAGAGGATAAAAGGGAAGATATCTCTCTTCAACCCCAAGACCAACATCATGCTGTCTACAACAGCATACACCACATGCAATGGAAATGCAATGATCCGGAGATCATTATTGGAATTTCTGGAGAATAACCAAGTTTGATGATGAAGAAACATCAGACGGCCAATGACAGGCCAAATGGTAGTGCCAAAGTCTCAGCCAACACTGAAATAGATTGTTACACAACAAGCTTTTTCATAGCAAGACAATCACTGGACTGAGGAAAGAAAAAAGTTCTGTTCAAGGAATCCTGTCTGTAAAAGTTGTTAGAATTTAGTTTGAATCAGAGGTGAGTAAAGAAGATAATGTGTGTTTGCCAACAGGCTGCAAAAAAGTTCTGTGGTCAGAGTGCCTCATTCTGTGAAAGTAGGTGGTTCTTGGCTACATTTACTGATGAAAAAGTCTGGTATGCAAGACTAGGTTGCAGTACATATACCCCTCAAAGACGAAAGCACGTTTTCAGTATTGCAAAAACCACAGGTACTGGTCTACAGAGACTGCACCAAAAATAAAAATGGATATCATCAGATAAGCCATCTTTCCTGTGTTGTTTACTCAAAGAGAATGGTGCCTCTGTTATGCTTTGGAGCTATTCAGTTTTGCTGGCATGGTTTGTCTCCACTTGTCTCCTTAAAAGGAGAGTCACCACAAATCAATACTGACTGATCACCTTTATATGATGAAACATTTCCAGGATAACCCCCACCTCCATCTACAGGGCACGAGGTCTCTTAATGCCATGATGAGCATGAAAATGATGTAAATTCTCCTCTACCACACTTTACATTAGTATTATACAAAGCAGCATTTTTCAGATATCTGCCATAAAGCAGCTTTATAGAAATATGCATTTATACCAGACAGTGTAATTATAGAAGTCATTATTCTTCCACAGACATACTATAAAATCAAACAGTTCTGTGTTGAAAGGACCTTCAACATAAGCATCAGGTTCTCTTTTGATTAGATTAGCCTGTACTGACCGACAGCGAGGTGAGAATCTTGGCTCAAGTGCAAGCTACTTCAGAGTGCAACAGGAGAAAAGCATCACAGCACTTAAGCTAATGCTTAGCATTGTGTGTTGGCTCTGTAATCAATGTATCACACATGATTTTGACGTGCTGCAGTGGGTGGTATTAATGGATCCAGAGGACTCGGTTCAGTTCGGAGATCATGTCCACTTGGGTTCCCTCCAAGATGAATGTATGAAACAACCTTTTTTATTTATTATTTATTTTATGGTGCTCAGCTAAAACCTACCTGCACCTCATTGACAGGTATGAATACAATACAAAACGACTGCAGCCATTTAGGTCTCAAAATGCTTTATTTTCTGACACATCAATAAAGAATAAAAAAGTAAATATTGTTGCTTCCATTTACTCAATTTATTACGCAGCAACACCCCTCACGCCAAAACCAGTCCTCTACATCATAGACTCGACGGATGACCACTCCGGGTACAGCAGGTTCACGCTCTATTGTATAAGCCCTAATCAAATCATCTGTTTTCCTGCCCTCTTTGTTTAGGGTTTTTTTTTTTTAATTCATTCTTTTTTATACTAATTTTAAACAGTTACAAAGGCGTCTTATTTTACAATACTTTATGATGACTATTTACAAAAGAATTAATTACACAAGGGAAAGCTCAAAAAAAAAACTGGAAAATAATTTAAAATCAAATAAAAAATAAAATTATTGCAGAATACTACAATCATACAGTTCTTACATGATGCAAAAGCAGCATCTTGATGTCCATTTTTCAGTGCAACCTAGGTCCATCAGAGCGTAGGGGCAACCCAAGACAGTGTAACAGAACGAACGTCAATATCTTCTGACATCAAGGTTTTGTTAAGAGCCTCAGTTGTGTTCAGTTTTCTTCATTTTCATCATGGATTTATCACAAACCATTTAAAGTTGCATTAGGTATGAAATATGGCTTCAATCCCTCTCACATAATTCCTGTTCTTGTTTTGGTTCTTCACTTGGAGAAGAATATAATGTTTACAATAATTCTTGATGATATACCTGCACCATTACTGAAAACAAAGTCTCTTTGGCTGCAGGGTTAAAATAAGACCAAGAATAATATATAATTTAACAGACTAATACAAAAACTGGGCTTAAGAGCTGCAAAGAGGATTTTTTTAATAAATTCTCAAATTCATAATTGTTGGGGAAACTGAGTTTTTGGGAGTATTTGTCACATAGCTTTTCTCGGCCATAAACTTTTTTTTTTTTTTTTTTTTTTAAACACTTGTACCCCCAACCCACCATTTTTTTCCATTATAAAGAAGCCAGTATTTCCTCAATTTTTTTTTTATTATTATTTTTTTTTGTCCTTTTACCTGCCCAACTGATGTTACATTTGAGAGGCAACCATTGATGGAAAGAGGGCCCAGAAGCAAGGCTACCTCTCACACTCCTTAGAGAAGAACTTCAAACTCTTTGTAGAGAAACAACAGGTTTCGTCTCAGGAGCCGTGGTTAGGAGGGTGCTGAAGGTCTTGCCCTGAGAAAATGGGGTGAAGAAGAGGGTGGAGCTGCAGAGCTGCTGCTGCAGCTGCAGTGGCTGGCCGCGGTGCAAAGAGAGTAGGGTAAAGGGCTGCATGGGGGACATGATGCAAAGCTAATGGGGCATGGTGGAGCGCAGATGCTGGGATTATGTGGATTGGCTGCCCAGGGAGAAAGGCAGAAGGGTGGGCTGGGATCAGCCCAGTGGGCCCTAATGAGTGGCCTAAAGTGTGGCCTAATGTATGGCCCAAAGGTGACAAAGAAATAGGGGTGAGATGGTGCTGGGGTATATGGTGTACCTGGGCGAGCTGAGCATGGGCAGGATGGGCGTGGTGTGGAGTGTGAGGATGGATACCCATTGCCGTGGCAGCTGCATGGTGCTGCAGTATGGCATGTTGCACTGTTGTAATTGATGTGGCTGAAGTTGCAGAGACAGCAGGCTGCTGTATGTGGATTGGTTGTAGAGCAGCAGGCGGTGGAGGAGGCGCAGGGGTAAGGCTGGCAGCAGCTGCTAAGTTAGCTGCTGCTGCAGCGGCCGCAGCTGAGGGGAAAGTTTTCACCTGTTTTGCTAGAAGCTGCTGCTGGATGTGTTGCTGTGCTGCTTGTTGTAGCTTACTGTATTTTTCCATCTCCTCTGGGGTAAATGTGATTGGTTGGCTCTCCAGTGGTGCCAAGCCATCCTCTTCAGCCTCCATGCCCATGTCCTCTTCCTCCATATTGGGCACTGTGTAGCCTTGATAGGCATGCATGGCTGTTTGCTGGCCCATGTCAGATCCCAGAATACATCCATCCATCATTGGGTTGTTGGGGTCTTGTCCAGACTCACCTTGGTATGTAGGCATAACCTTAGCTGAATCCTGCTCAAACATTGACCGTGATTCATGGAGCACTTGGGGTTCTGAGGCTTGGTTTCTGGCCTCATCTGAGACCACAGTATTTGAGATAGGCTCCTCCACCTGCTGCTGCTGCTGCTGCTGTTGCTGCTGTTGGATTGGTGGAGGTGGGGGTGGGGGTGGAGGAGGAAACTCACGAATGGGCTCCACAAGAATCACCTCATTACTTGTATCAGAACTCTTTCCAAGCCCCGACTTTTCCCCATCATCCGTTCGCATTACAGAAAGTAATGACGGTTTCTTCCCTGCTTGCAGCTTACCAAATAGGGGCAACATGTTCTTGTTTCCAAGTACAGGGGGGAGCTTTGGCCCAAAGTAGCCCTGTGGAGGGTCCTTAATTTTGGTGCCTGGTTTGCTTCCTGTTCCAGAATCTTCACCGCCCTTGCGAGACTGGACTTTTTCGAGAAGCTGTCGTGCTGTGAGTGAGTTCCGATGCTCTGAAGCACCTCCTCCGCCCCCACTTCCTTTAGTTGCTTGTGTTGAGTTGCTGGTTCGTGGCTGTGCACGGGACGAGGAAGACCTTGGAGACTGTGATCGGTAGATACGAGAACGATTAAAATCACGTCGACGGGAAGAGCTATCAGCCCGTCGGTTGTGACTGTGCCGGTGTGGTGAGCCTTTGGTGGAGCTGGACGAGTGACTGGCAGAGCTGCGACTGCGGCTGTAGCTGCTGTGTCGGTACGAGCGAGCACTGCTGCTCCTGCTGCTACGACTATAACTGCGGCTGCTGCTGCGATGACGCCTCCGTCTATGGTGCTTTCTGCGGCTATGAGAGCGTGAGCGCGAGCGAGAGTCATCTTCTGAAGAGGAGGAGGAGTAATGCCGTCTGCGTGACCGTCCACCACCTCTCCTCTCATATTCAGAGTCTGAAGACCATCTTTTTGTCCTGTGGTGATGTTCTCCATCGCTGTAGTCACTATAGCTGTCTGAGTAGCTGTGGCTGCGCCGACTGTAAGCACTGCTTCCTGCTGAGGAACGCTCAGAACTACTTGAATATGACCGACTACGAGATGTTTGACCTCTATTACGCCTATGATTACGATCTTCTCTGCGAGAGGAACGACTATGTGAGCGACCTGACTGTCCAGAGTCCTCACTGTGGTGACGCCGTTCACGGGGAGGGGTAGTGTGACGGTGAGGACGGCGTGAGCGCTGAGATGCTGAGCCTCCATCTTCGTCACTTTCACTCGTTGGCGGTCGACCGCCCACAGGACTCTTCTGGGCAGAAGCAGAGCAGGATGCCACTGATGTGCTTGGGTCAGGTTTGGAACGTTTTGTACCACTGTGCTCTTCTGAAGAGTTGGGCTTTCCTGTACTGCCCTCATGAGGGACTGCCCTTTGAGACACTTCTTTATGGAGCCGTTTTCTCTTTCCTCCATCTGAAGTCAAAGTCCCTCCTGTAGGCTGTGCAGAAGAAGAATTGGTTCCAGCTTTGTCATCTGTACCTTTTTGTTTACTTTCTCCTGCTTTCTCATCTTCCTCGGCACGTACTTTATTTTTGTTTTTCTTTCGTTTGTGTTTCTTTTTCTTTTTGGTCTTCTCTCCTGGTGTCTCTGTCTCCATCTCTCCCTCTGCTTTCTCTTTTTCTTTTCGTTTGGCTCTCTTACTTGATTTCTTGTGTTTCTTCTTCTTCTTCTTTTTCTTGGATCCTCCAACTCCATCTTCAGGGTTTTCTACCTTCTTGTCTTTTTTCTCATCCTCTGCAGTCTTTTCTTTCAAGGAAGATTCATCTTTTTTGTCAGGGTTGACACCTGGTGGTGGTGGTGCTGTGCTAGTTTCTCTACGTGTGGCTGCAGTGCTAGTGGTATCTTCTGGCTTGGATCCCTCTTCACCATCAGTATTAGCTGGTTTAGCAGCTTTGTTTGCCTTACCCCCTCTGTTGCCTTTATTCCGGGACAGCTTAAAATCAAAATAAAGAGGGTTGCAACTGTAGGATAGAGAAGGTTGGGCCTTAGTGAATTCCAGGAGTTCAGAGGGCCACTGTAAGGTAGTGCTCTCATCCTTACTCAAAACAGGAAAAAAGGGTCCTGTTGGCACACGAGGGCCAGTATCTTCAGATGAAGGTTCAGATGACCCTTGCTTAGCTTCAGTTGATTGGGAAACAGCACTTGAGGAATCTGCATTGCTCACTGCTCCTGGGGTGTTATCTGATACTTCTGTTTTTACTTTGGGTGATGAAGTAGAATTTGTACTCAGCTCCTTTACAGGCTCTTTTATAGTGTCCTCCTCTGATTTACAATCATTGTCTTTAGACTCTTTCTGTCCTGCATCTCCTTCTGTTTTTTCTGCCTTCTGTTCTTCCTCCCCATCCTCGTCTTCCTCCCGACTACCACACTGGTCAGAGGCTTTCATGAAGAGCAGAAACTGAAAATGAGGCTTTACCCGACAGTGTGCAGGAGGCATATAGTGATAATATTGCGGCTCCTGCCCAGAGTAACCTTCCTCCTTCTTCATCATCATCTTCAGCTTGTTTAGGGTGGAGGCCAGGGTTCCCCCATCATCAGACTGTGGCTGCTCATCCCCTACACCCATGCCTCCTGATGCACTCTGTGGGCTGTCAGTGCTGGATGCTGTACCGCCTTCCTCACCTGCCATCTTCTCAACTGCTTCTTCCTGGCCCTCTTCTCCTTCCATTGCTTCCTCTCCATGGTCTGCAAACACAGCAGCAGCTGTCTCTAGTTTAACAGGTGCTTTCTTCGCAAAGGAGAAGGACACGCTGACTTTGGGAGTGTGGGATCCTCCGCTTGGTGTGGGAGAGGAAGTGTTCTTACGAAGGGAGAAACTGATAGTTGGTCCTGGTTTTGGGGAGCTTTGACCAAAACCACCAGAATTTCCCTTATCCTCTCCTGAAGATTCCTCCGTCACACCATCTGGGGTCATAGGAACACCGTCAATGCTTGAGAAGCCACCTTCTTCTCCATCGACTGCCACTGTGGTTTGCTTGAACATTGGTCCGCTACCAGGAACACTGCAGAAAAGGATGGAAAGAGGGGGAAAAAAAATTCAGAATGGGTTTTATTACTGATAACGAATGGAAGATTAGCATGTGGTACTCTATAATACATATTCTATTTAGTTCTAAGCACTTTTAACTGAACCATCCCAAGTACATGGAAGACTTAAATGCATGCCATGCTAAA
>CM074957.1:3852994-3874169 GCA_037577455.1 Pangasius macronema
CCATCGACTGCCACTGTGGTTTGCTTGAACATTGGTCCGCTACCAGGAACACTGCAGAAAAGGATGGAAAGAGGGGGGGAAAAAAATTCAGAATGGTTTTTCATATCAATAATTAATAAACTAATAATTACTGATAACGAATGGAAGATTAGCATGTGGTACTCTATAATATTATAAGATAAATCAAGATTCGTGAAAATTGACTTGGTAGGGTTCATGTACCTTCTGAATTTACGTACGGTACGATTTCTGCATTCCAGCATGTTGTAGTATCACCTTAGAGCCATGAGAGGACGGCAGTGGCCATTTCACTCACCAGTCCTGCTGCTTCCTCTGCTCCGCCAGCTCGTGTATACGCCGCAGCATCTTCTCCTGCTTTCTTCCATCCTTGCGGGAACGTGAAGACACATTCCGTGCAAATTCCCTCTGCTTCAGCTCTTTCAGCCTCTGTTTGGGAGGGGACCCACAAGAAACAGGAGAAAAATGTGAGTAATTGAAAAAGAGAAAATCATTGCCAAGCACAGAAGTGATTACGTTTAGGTACTGAACATTGACAATAACAAACTTGGCTACAAAAAAACTTTAATAAACATAGGGCAAAATGGTCCATGAAAATCGTTATGAATAGTGAAATGTAATCATTTATCTTACCTGTTTGTGTGCATGGTCATAAGAGTTGATGTGATTGTCAAACTCCTGGTGTTTCTGATACTGCTTATCGCATAGCTCACAATAAAAGTTAGCTCTCAGGTCTTCCAACGCCTTGGCAATGGCTTTCTCTTTCTCTGCATAATCCTGAAAAGACACATTGTACATGCATGAACAAGAGGATAGCACATTTATGAAATTTATTTTGTGTAAACACATCTGTGTTCTATGTAGGTGATATGAAAATAATAGATAAAAACTAATAGGATTCTCCAAAACAGTACAAAGAAACCTCATTGGGAATACTGAGGTAGGGAGAGACAGAAAAACAGAATGTCTGTAAAGTGTTTTTTCCATGAAGATCTAAATGCTACAAGCTGAAGCCGTCTCGCCACCCGAGTGTCACCTTGTATTTTTGCCGCAACTCCTCTGTGTCCTCTTTCTCCACCTCCAATACACGCCGCTTCTCTGTTGCATCCTCAGCATAGTCCAGCTGTCACCAAGACACACAGAGGTCAAGGAGATACACAGACATACTGGGGGTGGGGGGGGAGGGAGTGTAGTAGTTCACAAAGTCACACCGATGCACAAATTCTCTCACCTCCATTTCCATGCGTCCCATCCCCATGACATCATATTTGACGATGATGGGTACAGGGTCGGTGCGTCCTGTGAGGTGAGGAAGGAGAAATACATAGAGAGAGAGAGACAAAGAGAGCAGATGTTAGATTCTGAACAGGGCCTTAAACAAAGCGAGAGTGGGACAGCCTGCTTAGAGCACAGGGTGCTGGGTTAGAAAGACTGCCTTCAAGTGCAAGAGATCAGAAAGCTACAGTGAACCAAATGCTAGCCATTCTCACAGCTTTATGTGCGGCATTTCTGCGTTAAAAACGGTGCCACAGTGTGTCTTACACACTGGGTCTGATAGTATGGGATTGGATACTATCGTATGCACCGTTTCACACTTAATGAAGCATGACTTAATTTTTTTTTTTTTTTTTTCAAATAACCCCAGCAAATGAACATAGTTTTAAAGCACACCACTGCTAAAGCTATGAGAGGGAGGAGGGGAGACGAGGTGGAGAAAGAAGGCTGATGTTGAATGGATTAAATTTGTCGCAGTGTCCCTACAGTGTCCTCAGCTTTGAGGGTGATCCATCTCGTTGATGCTTATTTTCTCTGCAGTCTACAATAATATATGATGTGTCATGTTTCTAATTCTTAGGAGACCTGGAGATTGAGACTTTCTGTAACACCGTTGGGACGTTACACTTAACGTCTGGCAGTTTGAGGTTTCTCCTAATTAGACATCAAGGTCCATGGAAGGAGTAGCATAAATTTACATTTATGGCATTTTGGCAGACGCCCTTATCCAGAGCAACTTGCTCTGAAGTCTATCATTTATACATGTCTTATCATCATGTCTACATCTTAACTAAAAGAAACAAGCCCCATACATGGGTGCACATTCCTCCAGTGACGGGCTTGGCTACACTATTTAAACACATCTGTGTTTAGTTTTTAATCACTTTCTAATTAGCATTACCATTAAAATTATTTGTAAAATGTTAGATTTGACACTTTATTGTGGGCCTATTTATTCCTTTTTTCCCCACTTTCGGCTGAAAAAGTGTCTTGTACCATTTTTGTGGTAAACGACACTTTCCATTATTTCCCACTTAAGGGATTATTTACATCATTTGACTACAATATATGAATGCTACAAACCGCTCAGTTTATGTGTCTGATAGATTTTATTTCACATTACTGAACTCAAAACATTTTCCATTTACCTTGACAGAAAGTGAGGGTGGCTTGTTTTTAAAGAGGGAAAACAGTGTTGAGGTGAGAGTGATAGCTGAAAAGGGGGCGTGGCTTCCAGGGCATCAGTTAATCCTTGAGAGTTCAAAACACCTGTGCAATTACCAATCCTTCCAGTTTAATATGTTAGATGGATCATGTGCCATATTTAATGGGGGGAAAGTAGAGTGGTGTATTTTAAGTGAAGCTCGTAGCAGGGTAGCCCTATCTTAAAACGTGAAACTCCTACACAAAACGTGTTACGTGTGGAATTATATCCTCTTCAAAACCTTAGAACTGGGCAATTTCTGAACAGCTCACTAAAAGGTATATATATATATGCATAAATGCCTTCAGTGATGTTAATGCCAAGTTTATCTGGCCATGTGTACTGGAACACAAGCTGTGAAAAGAGCTAGGTCAAATAATAATTAACTTCAGAAAAAAAAAAGGAACAAAACCAGGATGAATCAAAAGAAAAAAAAAATAAAGACAATCAAAACTACTCGGAAACTGACACATAATTGCTTAATCCACTCATAACCAGCCAAACAAAGCAG
This sequence comes from Pangasius macronema, assembly GCA_037577455.1. Taxonomy (NCBI): domain Eukaryota; kingdom Metazoa; phylum Chordata; class Actinopteri; order Siluriformes; family Pangasiidae; genus Pangasius; species Pangasius macronema. Next base: position 3,856,003 of record CM074957.1, read on the forward strand.
AATAGACAGAGAGAGAGAGAGAGAGAGAGAGAGAGAGAGAGATGAAAGAATGATACAAGCACTGAGCTACAGCAGCAGAGTGATGTCACAGGCCAGACGCTGCCATGGTGACAGTGCAGGTTTTTGGGAGGTGTACTTACCTGAGAGAGTGAGAATGGGTTGGGGGTGGGGTGTGGGGCAGGGGTGGCATACAGATACACACACAAACAGGGAGGGGGGGCGATTTCAAATAAGACAGAAAGGCAAAAGAACAGAAGTCATACTAAACTGCTGCTGCGAAGGCTGGCACCACGTCACATTCAATTAGAGACTCAAATCAGTTGTGTGGTTTGGTTTCAGTTTTTTTTTTTTTTAAACTCTTCCTCTTAAACACAGTAAAGTTAATTAACCAAAATTAAAATATACGACCCAGTCAAATGTGGGAACCCGACTTCGTTAGGGTAATAAAAAAAAATAAAAAATACTATGCACCAGCTAAATTAAATGTAGGGTAAAGTCCAAGATTTTTGGATTTCAAACAACTTCTAAGAGCTAGGAATTTTTTAGATTTTTTTTGAAAAAAAGTACTACAAGTCGAGAATTTAGCTTGGGGAAACGTCAGGGAGTAGTCTTTGGATAGTAGTACATCATTCCTATTATTAATAGATAAATGTAGATATGGGTTTCTGACTATATATAATTATAACAATCTTTACCCAAAAAAAAGAGGGAAAAGGGCAAACGCATTGTTAATGCGCTGCCTAATTAATTCCCAGCCCTTTTGTAAAATGAGCCGTAAGGCTGCTTAGTGCTGTGTGAGAGTCTGGAGCTTCAACCCAGTGGTACAACTCTTCTTATATATATATATATATTTAAGAGGGGAAAAAAGAAAAAAAAAACAGAGGAGAGAATGTGAAACAGTTAAGGCCTATCAGGACTCCAACCCTCCAATCACACAGGACAAGTGTTTACTGATGATATGAACAATTTGGAGCATTAAATGTCGATCCTCCAGTCAAAATACAAAAAAAAAACAACTGGTCATTTTGCTATAAAAGTAGGATGGAGTCCCAAATCAGGCCAAAGCTAAATGATCTTCAAGTTCTCACTTAATTTCAGTATTTTCTGGTCTAACAGTAGCATCATCTAGCATTATGCATTCCAGTGAAGAATGTAAATTGAAATTAAAAAAAAGGGGAAGTTTTATCACACAAAAAAACTGAAAACAAACAAGATGAGAGATGCTCAGGAAGAGTGATGTAAATTTCACTGATACACAGGCAGCAGAATGACAATATAGAGGTAGAAACAGTTGAAGCTTATTAAATGTGTGTGCTCTGATGACAAAAATATATATTAAAAAAAAATATATGGGAGGGTTAAATTAAATTAAGCAAAACAAAATTTCAAGGGATAAAATAATAATAAAAATAATTAAAAAAAAAAAAAAAAAAAACACAACAACAACAAAAGTAACCAATTTCAATCAGGGGGAAAAATAACATTTACCACTAAGTTTACCATCAGCACAACATGGCCAGGATCATAATGCTGCAAAAAAGAAACACCAATTGGTTAAGCAGGAAGATTGAGGAACACAGAGAGGGGTCAGGGGACAAGGGGTGAACTGTTAGGGCTTGGGGGTTTAAGAGGTTCAGGAGCAGAGCGAAACGACGTTGAGATAGTGGTACCTCCGAGACCCACTAATGTCCCTTACGTGAGAGTGGTAGGGGACCGAAGGACGCATCCTTGTCCACTTTAAATATTATACTGCAGCTGATTCACAGAGACACTAGCCCAGGTTTCAGCGAGTCTTTTCAAAATGTCTTCCATATGTACCGTTAGCTAACATCACTGGATTGCTGATGATAGAAATTAAATAACAGGGATGCATTAATACCATTTATTTTCCCCAGATGGTGTACCAGACCGTGTTCAGACACGTACCAGCACATGCTTTTGGAGCTGACACCAAATCATAATGCGACATTTTATTTCGTTAATGTTCCACTAGTTTAAATAGTAGATTTTATGGCCACTAGGCTAAATTCTTTATAACATTAGCTACTGAAGTGCATTAGCTAGCTACAGTTATGTCAGATCGAGTAGTCTTGCAGTTGAGAAGAAAGGCTTTTGTTTCTCTTCTTCTCTCTGTTTCACACTTCTGTACAGCTGTACGTGAGACACATTTTTGTTTTCACGAGGGGTGTAACGCTACATTTTGACATCGCAGTGCAAAAATGTGACTTTAAAATTGTTTAAAAATGTGCAAAAATGAGGACAGGAAATAATATTTATCTGACTTTGGAGCTCTATTTCTGCTACTGAGCTCGTTATGTTTCAGGCCCCAAGTCAGACACTTTGATTATCCCATCAAAAATTCAGAGAATTTATAAATGTATTCATTTTTAAAATGCAGTGAACCTGAGGTATGTTTTGTCTGCAATGTTAAACCTCTGTAGCAAATTTTAATTGACTTGTTTTATACTGACAAAATTGCATTGGTTTTGCATTGTTTTCTTCAATTTTTTTTTTTCAAATTTTCTGAGAATCGAACTGAATCCAATCATGAACGCAGTATTGTGAATCAAATCCTTCGATGACCGATAGCAGCTGATCATCAAGAACATCATACTGGGTAAGAAAGCTGATATTTTCACACACCTAGCATTGTGTGTAGACATCTGTGGTTGGTTGCTGCATGCTTTTTTAATGTTTAAAGATGTTTTATTAGGTTACTTATAAGAAAATGTTGCTGTTTCTCTTTGCTATTATTAATAATGAAATGTGTCCAGATGGCTGTCATTTTAACGTACATCATATAGTATCATGTGAGCACGATATCAGTCCTATACCTAATAACAGTATCAGTATCAATGCATCCCTATTAATTATTTTAAAAACCTCTCATCCTAAAAAATTCAGCCTCTAATTTCTCCCTCCCACTCTACCTTTAGATCAAATCACCAAACCAGTATTCCTGTGGCGGTGGGACGAAGGGGGAAAGGGGTAGGTGGTACGCCCAGTACCAAATAATTATATGCACTGACTCAAAGACACCGACTCTCATGTGTTTTGCATTATTTTACAGCAGATGTGCAAAACACACTCGAGTTCAAAGCAGCACAATGAGCTTCAGCCTAACGATATTATTCAGTCGTTTCACTCAATGTTTAAAACTCGAGACTTGCCAGTCTGACTGGCGATGACCAGCATGCTTTGCTGGAGAGGGGAGAAGAGTTGGCAGGGTGTTTATTTATATATACGCACAAAAAAAACATGTATATGCAGGCAGGATGGTGTGAGTTTTTTTTTTTTGTTTTTTTTTAAAACCCTGCCAAGCCAAACACCTGAACCCCCACCCCCTCACCAGTGAGATACTCTCTCTCACACACACACACACACGCACACACACACACACTTCACGTGGAAATACCACACCCACGTTACCACGTGTACAGTCACTTCACAAAAGTGGACACAAGCAAACCGACAGAGCGGTTGAGAGGCGGACGAAGGGGGGAAATGGGCGGAGATTCAGGCTCATTCTGCAAGCTATTAAAAAAAAAAAAAACATCATGGAAGAAGTAAAGGCAGAGATGAGTTCAAAGCCAATCAGAGGACCCAAATCTCATGTTCGCAGCCAATCAGGAAACACCCTCGTCACAGCCAGAAGCACTGACGATGACTATTCTATCGAGGGTGAACAAAATCAAAAAGACTGTCATTGGTCCTACAGTAAGCTACTCGATTACTGATTTTTAATCTGGTGTGAGTTTGGAATCGTAGCGCTGGCATTCTGGGCAGAGAAAGTTTAGTGATTGTAAGCTTACAGGAGGGAACTAAGAGAGGACGTTAAGCTACACTGAAAAGGGACATCTTCATTTTTTTGCAAAACATCCACACACACACACACACACACACACACACACACACACACACACAGATATATATACAGACGCACAAAAAGGGCAGGGGAGGTTCCTACAAACCTTACCTACAAAAAAAAAGAGCAAAAAAGAAAGAAGAGTAAAAAAACAGTCAATACAATGGAAACTCAAAGCATCGGGAGACAATTCATTACAGTGACAGGAGAGCAGGAGAGATAGTGATACCACTCCAATACAAGAGGTGTATTTCAAGGTCAATTTCGGTTGAGGGTAGGGGTACTCAAAGGTACAGTGTCATGAACAAGTCTCTTTCACTACACAACACTGACAATGCCTTTTAGCATGTAACGAAGTGTAGCAGCGGATTTCTCCTTTCTCTCAACATCTACGACGAGCTTTGAGACGAGCATTACTAGTAAAGGACGATCGTGCATCTCGTCCACTTACAGTTACATTTAATATCCACAAAACAATTTACTTCCTGTTAGCACTTGTTTTATAGCAGCTATACACAGTCGTTCCCTCGCCAGCCTCTTATTTCTTTATTGTGAAGTTAAAAGTTTATATTAAAAAAAAAAAAGAAAGTTAGTTCAAACTCCTGTCTTGAAGACTTTCCCATGGTGTGGAAATCTGTTACAAAGCACTGGAACTGGAGACTCCTTCCATAAATGTTAAATAACTGTCTCCTCTCTCTTTTTGAAATAACAGCATGTTCTTAAATTCAGTAATTATTACAAAAAAAATAAGTCAACGCCTTCTGACCAGTCAGAATTGAGAATTCAACAGCACTGTGGTACAGTTTAGATAAAATTTTTGTCTTCCTCGATTAATTATAACTAAATGCAACTGTGTTGATTTTGTCTAATTTCTGCTAATATGTAAACAGGAGAAATGAAACAAACCATAATAAGGCATCCTGAGATCTTCATCTGCAATCCATGAGAGATGAATTACTGCCTCACTGCATTCAGGGCCACATGTGAAGAAGTTACTCAGTTTAGACCAGTTTTTCTTTAACTCACAAAAGAGGACCCTGTGCGTCCTAATCCATAAATGAGCAATTACATGACTAAGAGTCCAAACGTGCAAGCTTAGGAAGAATGAAGTAATTTATTTCCAGCACCAACATGAACCACACTTTCCATTTTGCTTTTCCCAGTTAAGTCTCCTTCTTTCCATAAGTACATGCAGCTAATCAATTTCTCTTTATCTCATCTGGAATATCTCTCCTGCACCACAGCTATAGGACCTGCCAAACCTTTCCAAACCTTTCCAAACCTTTCCAAGCCCTTTCCTTATCTATAGCAGATATGATAATGCTGTAGTAAGAAAAAAAAAATTCAGCACAGCACCAAAAAACACTCCCTTTATGTCGGTGTGGTTCTTGGGTCTTTCTTAAATACAACACAAGTAAACCATTTTAATTTACACGCTGAAGCAGAGACCAAAGCTCCGCCGCAGTGACGGGTTCAGGCTACAACCACGGCTTCATTCTTCCCTGAGAACAGAAAATACACCAGTGACACAAACACAACGATCTATATAAAATCTGATACAACTCAAATCTTTAACCCATCACATTCATAAATAAAAAGTTTATAGTACAGGGCTTTTAATTTGTGAACGGCTGAACCGATTGAACACCCAAAGCGGAAGTACAAACCCGTAAACATAGTGTACGTTGTGGACTTCACCACTTGCAACAGCTGAGAAATAACAGCTGATCAACAGTGGGTGTTTTTGTGCTCTTCTGCAACACAAGAAGCCACACATTTGTCATCCTAAACACAGATTAAAAGGTTAATCCCTGCAGTAGTCTTGCAAAAGCAGAAGCACACAAACACCAGCTACACCGTTTGAGGAAATGAGCTAGTTCTAGTTGCTTCTTTCTAAATCTGTGTTGAAACTCAAAAGGTGCATTTCATTTGGCGAACAATGTATCATCGGTTTATTCATTATACAACGTCAGCAGCAGAATCTTAGGAAACGTCTTCTGTAAATCTCGATCAAGAGGCTGAAACATTCGTCACTTTGTTTTTAGGAATTAAATATGTCCATCGGTCATAAGATTACGCTTTATTTAAAAATCACGTGCAAAATCGTTCAGTTGAAGAATTTTTCCTTTTACGGTTTTACTCGGTCTCAGTTCAAGGTTTATAACTGAAAACTACAAACTGTTTTATACAACTGAACACACTTAATGCCTGGTGCAAACCCTACTCCAGACTCCACATCACACACTTCACAGCCATGTGACGTACCGCGATGCAGTAACCATAACATGATCTATTAATTCTGAATCCCACTGCCTGTAGCACCACACACATCGGCTGATGATTAATACTAGACAGGAACACTGAGGTATGTGGAAACACTGACAAAATCAAACAAAACAAAATGCAGTGCAAAGCACTAATATAAAACAAGCTGTGAGCTCAGAGTTAAACACAGTTAACATCCAGACATCAAGCAGCACTGACTAGATGAGAGAATGGTTTAGAAAACTAGCTCACAGCTGAAACAATGGCTAACAACTTTCTGATTTCTGCAGAGGTTGAAAATGCAAACGTGCTACATCATCATACATGCGTTCATTTCCCTTAGTCTATATTACTGCCCTCACGTAGCTAAACAGTTCATCATGCATTATCACATTAGCTACCACGTTTCAGCCAAGTCAATAAGGTGTCTAGGCAAGCAAAACCACGAGACTCCACCAGAACATCAGCGCCTTTACTTGCCTGTTAGGCCCCTAACAAATGTACAATCCGCTCACCCCACAGTGAAGACACTGGCATCACCTTATAATCTATATCAATTTGACAAGACCAAACTGATTTTTTTTTCCCCCTAAAATAATTACATTTCAAAAATTTATCACAGCCCTTATATGCTTATGTGAAGATTGTGCCAACCTGTACAACTCATCAGTACTCAGATGTTTTCAGTTAGCAGAAGGAATAATAAAACTGTCCTGCAGAGCCAACAGGGTTTGTGCGAGCCCCTGAACCCGGCGATCAATTGCTGAATAGACTCTCTGTCTGCCAGCTATGACATCATTACCCAGGCAAGCGAGGACACACGAGGCAGGACGCCATTTTGAGCTCTCGGATTTCCATATCAAACTTAGCTTGAATCTGAGCTAGGACATAAATCTAAGCAAACGCGAGTGGGGGGGAAAAACAAACAAACAAAAACTAAAACACATGCCACATGCTTGTATTGGTATTACTTCATGTATTAACCTTCAGGATATCAGATATTTCGTGGTTTTATTGAGGGTAATGAACATGCAAAATGAATCATTTAAATGTTGCGTGTACAAATGAGTAGCGCAGAGGAAAATAAAGTTCTGTAAAATGGTTGCTTTAAGAAAAACAATCCATGATCTGAAACAGGTGCTGACTGCAACGTGGCAGAATGTGAAACCTCGACTATATAAAGTCATGTTCGCTGTCGTCTGCATGTCCCATTATGTAATTCGAGGTCTTTATCTCTACACAGGGTCCTCCATGTATGGTTTGGAGGAGAGACAAGCAGCGTCTATTTAGAGCTGCAGTTTCATAAACATCTGGCCAAAGCATTCCCAAATTCAGGTCAGGGAACTGGTCATGCTCCTGCCTAATCTTACTGTGTTGGTGAAATACTAGCATCACTTCCATGGCATCCAATCACAACTATTATAACTGCTATACACGTTAAATTCTCGGCTATAACCAGTTTCGAATATGTATTTTTTTATGGTTGTACCTATTTGCCTAGCAACAGAAACCCTGAGATATTATCTTCGTTAATCTGAGGAGCATGCCTTCATTGCGGAAGCAAGCACCCAGCGCTATCGCTCCCTCGCATCTCAAATCAGCTGCTTGTTCTCAGAGACAAGGACGGGTTGTGTGTACGGAAAATGCATAACAGAAAGGCAGGGAAGGAGAAGCAAAAGTCACAAGGAACGAGAGAGTAGAGAAAGAAGACGCCATTTTGGATCAGTATACAGGGTGGTCCTGGAATTCCCGAGTCCTCTGTGCCATTTACGTACGATAAGGTCTTTCTTTCATTACCTAACTACAGAGCAGAGACGCTTGTGCGTTTGGGTCCTTTCCTACATCGCAAGCCGGCATAATCCACCATAATTTTCTGCTCCAGTTTGATCAGTGCTGTAGGTCAAAGCGCATCACGAGAGGCATGTTTTTCCCTCTTATTCCCCTACCGCAATGCTTTTGCTTCCTTTCTGCTTCTTAGCAACTTCCTCCTAGCTATCCTGCGATCTGCAGTCTCCTTCTACGGTCATTAACAGCAAGTTGTTCCCACAAGATTTTCCCCCCAAGCAAAGACCTGACAAATCCTAGTCCTGCAGTGTTTACGGCGTATTTACATACGAAAAATAACCGGCTACACAAATAATTACTCCACATGAATGTAGAATGAGTTCAGAAATGATGTGAAGGTAATGAAAATAAAATGTATATTAAATTATAAAACCACTTATAAGAGAGAAGAGTATTGTGTGTGTGTGTGTGTGTGTGTGTGTGCACGCATGAGGTTCCTTACCCTGCATCGTTTTGCCAAGGCCTTGTCCCAGCTTCCAGCCATGTTTCTGAAGTAGCCGATGGCCAATGTTATCCTAGCGGGAGGAAAAAAGGGAAGAAAAACCAAAAATATTCCAATAATAAGAAGCGCTTTTCACACCCTCGCATTCTCACACACACACACACACACACACTTGACGCAAGCACACATGGCAGCAAGACTACTTTACAAAAATCTTTACTCTCCTCTTCATCATCATGATCTTTATCATAATCGTCTAACTCTTTAAAGTCAGAACTCCTTGTCAGAGGAAAGAAAGAGAAGAGGAGAGGGAGACAGGAAAAGTGGAACAAGGAACGAGAGAATGAGTAAAGGACAAGTCACAGGGTTCTCTGCCGTTAAAGTACCCTAAATGATGGGGGTTACCGTTACAAGAAGGCTCTCTGCAAAACTAAACAGGGGTGAGAATTTTTCAAGTGCTTGCACTAAAGCCTTAAACCTAATCTACACAGTAAAATGAGGCATTCTTCATTCACCAAACAGTGGACTTAAAACAGCCAGCACACAAACTGTAGGAAAAAACCTCTGAGTCTACTGATTCACCTTCAGTCTCAGAGTAAGGAGAGGGGAACGCACGGTTATATATGTGCAGTTACATCATGGCATGTACATACATATATAAGCCGCTTCGGAGAGAGAGAGAGATTAATACAAAAACGACTAGGAGCAAACAAATGAAAGAAGAACAAAATAGAAGCAATACAACATCTTGCATCAACATAAAAACTTCCACAAGCTTTCTGTGAGTTCACCATGACAACAGAACCACCACGAAACATACAGTATGCAGCCAACAAGAGAGTGAGACAGAGAGCAAGAAAAAGAAAGAAATGGAAAAAGAAAGAGAGAGACAGAGAGAAAGAGACAGAGGCCTCGGGTTACCATTTGGAGGCCCAATGTATGTGCACATGTGTGTGCGTGGGAGAAAAAAAAAAAAAAAGGAAAATTAAAAAAAAAGAGAGAGAGAGAGAGAGAGAGTGTCGGGATAAGATACTGTTCTAACACTTGATATTGGGAAAAATTAAAATGCAACACTATTCCATTACTTCAAACTACATCAAGCCAAAGAAATAGTGCTAATCATTCCAAGCACACTGTAATGAGAAAGCAAAAATAAATAAATAAATAAAACTGTGTATCAATCTACAAACAAAAAGTAATCACGAGAAACGTGGAAAAAAAGGTGATTACCAAACCCATAAACCAGCATGCAGCTTTTTGTTAAAACCACTTTAACAAAAAGGAGACGGCGGTGTTAGTGCGGAGCGTATACTGAACGTATACAGGGAGGAAGAGGGAACTGTGGATGGCGGTTAGAGATGAGAGAGCAGGCACAGGAAAGCGACGCACGAGCTTCTCTAAACTGAGGACACAGGCGAGGAGAAGGGGACGGGGTTAGACGAAGCAGGCCGAGCCATGAGAGGGTGGGTCTCCGAGCCAAAGGGGGGAACGATGAACAAAAGTTAGTGCATGATGATTGGGTGGATGTGGTCACCGGCTCAAAACACACCTCTGCATAGTCAGCACCTTTTCACATTATGAATATTTGAAATATTATTTAAGTCTAGCTGAGGTCATCTCTGATCAAACTTCAAAAAAAAAAAAACACAGCTTATATTGCGATTGGGTAATGCGTTCTTGTCCACATGATTTCTGAAATAGGATTTGCGCTATTAATCCTGTCCTACATACCCTTCATGGCTTAGAATACTCAGGCACTTCCTCCAAATATGTCTATATCTTCTGCCGATCAAATTACAAGCTCGAGAAAAGGAACGTGAGAGGAGCCTGGCAGAGTTCCTATTATAGATTTACACTTAGCAGTCTGCGCTGCAGCCTTCAAAGAAGGGGGGGGGGACATGGCTCGAATCAAAAATTAAACAACTTGGAGACAAAGATGGACGTAAACACTAATGAGTTAACATATTTCCATCAAGGCCATATCTTTCTGCACTTATGCGTTCAATGTATAAAGGAAAGATAACCTTTTTTTCCCATTTATCAGCTGTGCACATGTGCTTGCAGTAAGCCCTGCCCAAATGGCCTGCAATGCAGTGGTTCTGCGTGCACGCACACGCACACACACACACACACACACACACACACACACACACACAGTCAGTGCAGTTTGTAGGACAGGAACAGCATTTGAATGGGGAGAGGGGAGGGGAGGGGAGAGATGACCTCAGATTACCTACCAATCCACCCTACATTCAAGCCAATCAAATGAGGAAAAGGCTGATATCAATTTCCAAGTAGCCAATCAGAGTTAGCTATACCGGGCTCTGCAAGGGAGCCAGAGGCACTGACGAGCAGATGTTTCGCGATGTGACCAGGACAAGCGAGGCGGGTTTTGGGCGGATGAACAGATGAATGCGCTAAAATAAAACAGACAGATGAGAAGCAACAACGCCAAAGAGTCCAACAGCAGTGCAAGTGGAGTGAAAACATGTCCATACGAACCTGGCTTTTAAACCCTGGCCTGTCAAAAGAACAGTCAAACGTCACACAAAACGGAAGAAAACGGCCAGACTCTACATCTCTCTACTATTCACACTGACTCTTAAGTTTTTATAAGCTAGTGCAAATGGTTTTTTTTTTTCCCACTACATTACGACAGTGACAGTGTCACACATACACAAACCCACTGTCAGTCTGTAGTTGTAGAGATAAAAGGAAAAAAAAAAAAAAAAAAGGAAAAAAAAAATGTTATTATATTGTCCAAACAGGTACACTCCCACAAGGATAGTGTTTGGTGGAGAGAGAGAGAGAGGGAGGTGTGCAATGTGCTGCTAATAACCCAGTGAGGGGAGAGAGAGAGAGAGAGAGAGAGAGAGAGAGAGAGAGGAAGTGGGGAGAAAGGAGGGGGTTTAGGACACTGAAACAAACAGGGGGGTCTAGAAGGGTTTTGAGAGAGAGAGAGAGAGAGAGAGAGAGAGAGAGAGAGAGAGAGAGAGAGAGAGAGATGTACATGGCAGCGGGTGTTTTGCTGGAGCTTTATGAAGCTTTGTGTGTGTGTTTGAAGTCACATGGTTCAGTAGGGTTTGTTGGTTTCTGATTCTGCTGAACAGTCATCATTAAGGATCAGCATTACGGGTTACATAACAATAAATCGAGAAGATGAAAACACACTGTAGAGCACATTTGTCAGACTCGAGGCTCCGCAGAGCCAAACACGACCTGCTCTTTCAATTGGCCCACGTGAGCTCATATCTCACAGTGCTGAAACGTGAAAATGCTTAAAAACGACGGCTCACGATGTTTGACGCCAAATCCTGAAATGCTAAACCGAGGGTAGAGAACTACAAATACGTTTGCTCTTAGCGGAGATAAGCTTGTGTGAATTAAAATTAAATAAACTTAAATCTCTAACATTTGATATTTGGAAAACAGCTGATATGTATATATATGGTATGCATTATTTTTGTACAACAGCACAGCTCAGACGTACCACGCGTCACGTCACTTTCGGCTGTAACGTGAAAACAGGTTCATATTAATACACTTGTGTCAGTGCATACACAGGTGCTTGTATGGCAGACGCTCCGCATGATACAAACTAAAAATAAAACACATGAAAAAAAAAACATGTTAACAAAAGTATTTATTTAACATTTATAGGAGGAGTCTCAAGTGTCAGTCCTTTCAAAGTCATAGTGCTTTGCAAATTTTCTCAACGGGAAAGTCTTTAGGACAGACGTTGACACGTGCTATGTTCGCTGTAAAATGACAGGCTTTTTTGAGAAACAGAGAGAGAGAGAATATGAGGAACAGTCATATTCTCTCTCTCTCTCTCTCATGGCTGTAATGCAAGTAAGAACAAGAACTAAGTTTTCTATCGGACATTACACAACATGAAATCAAACTATAAAGTGTTAACTATAAAATGTGACCTGTTCATTAATGAATTAAACATCGTAATCGTCGGTAAGTCGCTGTATTATAAGCCGAATAACACACTCCAGACCGTGCTGTTATGTAAAAATAAAATAATGCACACCATCCCATCCTTCAATGCAGAGTTAAATCCCTCGACATATCTCTGAGGTGCTGTTCGGAGTTTCCCTGCGCACTATTTAATGAAGCTTAATGTCCCAAACCAGCACACCCTGGTGGATAGAGCGGTTCCGGCTCCAGTGTGTAGTTTCCAAAGCAGATGGAAAATGACTTCCGACCTTTCCTCTGCAGAACATTCTTGGATTCACCTTTCAAACTCTGTGTGTGTGTGCACACGCATTGATCTAGACTCAGACACTTTGCATACGTACTAGGGCTGCCAGAATTCATTTTAACATTTTAATATTGCTCTTTGAATGTCCAGAACTACACACTCATGTGCTGATTCAGAGAACGTGAGGACGTGTGTGTGTGTGTTGCGCCTGAGTGGCCTCTTTGCGTGAAATCAGGGCCATGTGCCTCAGATTCCCTAAACCAGTCACAATAAAAAAATGAAGCTGTGTGTGGTGTGTTGGTGGAGACAGAGAGAAAGAAGGAGGTGTTTATAAGTGCAGATACCTGAGATTAGACCTGTGTGTGTGTGTGTGTGTGTGTGTGTGTGTGTTAGAGATCTAACATTGTAGCTGCCCAGTGCACATCTCCCAGGTTTGTGAGGTTATTGGTGACAAACATAAAAGAGAGAGGGTTATATAACTGGAAATGAGATACAAGTATGACTGCTACCAAGATAACACATGCAAAAGAAAAAAAATGTTAGAGAGAGAGAGAGAGAGAGAGAGAGATAAAAGCGCCAAAGAGAGAAAAGAGAAAGAGTTGAATAAAAATATTCCAATTTAAGAACCACAGACCTCTAACTGCCTACAGATCACACACAATGTGCAGCATAAGAGGGGTGCAGAGAAGCAGGAGTGGGACACACACACACACGTACACACACGTACACACACTTGAGGATGGCTGTCACTGTCGCAGTGGTGAAAAATAGCTCTGACGCTCCCTGCTGTGGTTCCAGAGCAGGACGCTGAAGGGCACATCCATGTTCAGCGTGTGAATCTGCAGATTAACTGATACGCCCGGACTCGAAATGAATCCTTATTAGGTATGGTTTTGTAACACAGTGACTGTCATCACACCAGGCACTGCAGAGCCTCTGCATCATTCCGTGTGTGTGTGTGTGTGTGTGTGTGTGTGTGTGTGTGTGTGTGTGTGTGTGATGACTCTGCTGTGTGCATCCCTCCATAGACAATAGCGCAGGAGCATGAATCTCTTCAGTCAGACAGCTGCCAGGCCGCGTCTCCGCTCTCCTGCTCTCTCTGCCATCCACTCCAAACTAAAAATAAGACTATAAACTAGTCTTTTCATTTTAAGAGATATTAGCTGCCAGGATTTTATTTTAAAATAAGCAATCAGTGCAACTTGCCAGCTGGTTTCTAACACTGGAATAACATTAACACATTAACACACACACACTTGTAGTCACTAAATAGCTCATTTAATTCAAGTATGGTGTAAATGACATCGAACTGAGTTTTAAGCAAAACAAGGTGTCTGAAGATGACACACTTAATACATCATTTTAATAGAGGTGGGCAATATGGCAAAAAATATATATCACGGTTATTGAAAGCATGTTTACGATACAATCTGTAGCCCAATTTATAGGTTTACTCACAAATTAACAGCAACACAGTAGTGTTGCCTTTATTTAAAAAAAAAAATGTTCAATGATACATTTGAACTTTTTAAAAAATAATTTCAAAATAATTTTTAAAATATATTTAATTTGAAATATATTTAAAATATAATATAATTTTTTTTAAATGTTTAAAATTTTAAATATAATTTTTTAAAGAAACACACTGTAAATGAGAATTTTTTTTTTACAATTTTATAAAAAAAGACATGACAAAATCCATGATATTTCAGACAAGCACAGTGGCATAATTTATGACAATATCGATATTATATGGTCACATTGCCCAGCCCTAAAATCAAGCCACTATTTATCGAGTTTGAAATATACTGCTGCTTAAGCTTTTTAATACACTTAAGTACACTTGCGAGGTCTTACGGTAAAGTATTAATTACTTATGAACTTACTCTATAATACATTGCTTCATTTCAGAGTAATTGATATTAGAGCTTGGCTCAACATGTCTTAGGTATTTAAAGTTGTGAATTCATGCACTTGGGCGGAGAGAGCTATAGAGACGAGGAGGGCAGTCAGACATACTCGCCTCTGAATGAAAGACAAAAGAGGAGATTTTTTTAAAAATAAATAAATAAATAAATAATTTTTTAAAGAAAGCTACCTGCGATATTATCTACATGCCTAGTCAGCGAATAATGCAGTCCCAGTTGCACAAGCACCATGCCAGCACATAATGACAGAGGGTACTGTACACCGAATCACTGTGTTGGAGAGACAGAGAGAAAGAGAACGTGTGAGAGAGAGAGAGAGAGACAGAACAGGTGTGTGCAAGGAACAGAGACAGAGAGAGAAAAAGACAGTGAGATAAGCGTTACAAGGAGCCCCTAAAGAGACAGGAGTAGGAGAGCAGAGCGTGCAGATACAAACCGGGTCAGAGCTGCTTAGCTAATTGGGGCCAATTCGCTGCAGGAGAGAAATGTCGAACACCCCAAGTTGTGTACAATACTGTAAATATCTGAAATTACTGTCCTACACAGACACTAACACAAAAACAAAACATACACAGATCACTGGAGTGCAATCACACACACACATACACACAAGTAGCCATTTTACATACCAGACACACACACAGGAACACACTCACACGCCCATGCGCTCGTTGTGGAGTGGAGAACACACTGAACATAACGCACCCAAAAATAAAGTGTTTCTGCCGGTCATCTACTAATCAATCATTGTCTGTTAATGTGCGCTGCTATGACATTTATATTGCAGCATTGCAAAATAATGCCTCGGTTTTTAGTAATGTAAAAAAAATAATGTTCCTGTCACCAAAGACAGGGAATGAGGAGAATGCGAGAATGAAGGAGATGCTTCAGGCCAGTGTAAGCAACACTATGGCTGTGAAGTAGGCTCTTGGCAGGTCCTTGCACAGCAGCCAGAAGAGCCGGT
Source organism: Pangasius macronema (assembly GCA_037577455.1). NCBI lineage: Eukaryota > Metazoa > Chordata > Actinopteri > Siluriformes > Pangasiidae > Pangasius > Pangasius macronema. The sequence continues at coordinate 3,871,522 of CM074957.1, forward strand.
TTAATGCCTGACACTCCGCAGCCTGCACACGAGTTACAGCACACTCCTGTGTGAATGTGAACGCACACGCTCATACATGAACACTAACTGTTCTACGTGAAGCCGACACGCAAGTTATTCGGGCGACGAAATCAAACGAATGCATAGATACAGTGGATATGAAAAGTCTACACACCCCTGTTAAAATAGCAGGTTTCTATAGTGTAAAAAAAAAAAGTGATCATGTGATACAGCAACTAAATAACTGCCCAAATCACCTTATGAGGCCAAGGTAGGACAGCTTATCGTCCAAAGATCTCCATACCCATGATGAAGCATGGTGGTGGCAGCATCATGCTATGGGGACTGGGAGTGAGGCTCTAGTCAAGATAGAGAGACTCAACAGATCCGAATACCAACCTACCAATCTATTTACGCAAATTTATATTTGTTTTTGAGGGTTTTTTTGGTTGCTCTTGTCACATTAAAGGTGGAAAAAGATCTGACATGATTCATCGTGGTTTAATTTCTTCACAAAAACCTCCAATCTTAACAGGAGTGTATAAGTTTTTTATATTCACTGTGAATGCAGAAATAAATATAATTTGAGAACGGTGTTTTATAATCTTTAATTAAATACCTTTTCACCTCTAAAATGACATACAAATGGCCTGAGTGAAGGATTTGTGTTCGCAGTGCAGTAGCTAACAAGGTCCTTCAGCCATTCCTTATCACAAAACCCCTTCATAAATGCAAACACATGTGGGGTGTGAACCTTCTGAACCGGCTCTGACTACTGCTTCTTAAACCGTTTAGTTTATAACGTTATACTATTGACATGAAGCTATGTTATCGGTTTATCCAACACTGACCAAATGCATGTATTAGTACCTGTTACATAGAGAGTGTGTCATCCATTCCACACTTTTAAAATCAATACACACATCACAATGACACAGACAGGTCATGAGCATGACACACACCCACCCCACCACACACACACACACACACACACAGACACACACACTCTCTTACAGATAACACATCATCTTTCCACACACACACATAGCACTCATATCTGTGATCAAAGTAAAACGGTGTGCGGGTTGATCACAGTGATTGGTACAATCCAACAGCTCTCCTCTCTTCCATAGTGTGACTACTATTGGTAACAACAATGAGGGAGGGGAGAGAGAGCTGGGAGGGACTCTATGGGGGCTCTGAAGAGACATAAGTCACAAGTAAAGGGAAGGGAAAATTTTTACAGTCTTTAAAAATGGGCAACATTACACTGAAAAGGGGCAGGGCTGACAGCAGAGGAGGTGTGGCTAAAAACTCTTGACTGCACCAATCATCCACTCATACACACAATCAGTCGTGGATCTAATCCAATGATATGAGATGAAGGGCACGACCTTACCGATTCTATGGGCTTGTCCAGAGAGGCCTGTTCCAACTCCAACTGGCCCTCGTCATACTGGTCAAAGTGATTCCCACCCTGCGGTCACAGAGAGTGGAGAAGAACATGCACACTGAGAAAGATTACTTACTACAGATGGAATATTGGGCTGACACCTGAACAAAACGGTGGATTAGAGAAGAAAACAAGTTGAATTTGAGCTGATGCTATAACAAATAGACAAGATGTTTACATTATACTTTATTATATTTGCAGTGCAAGTGATTTCTGCATCAAAGGGTGTAACTGAATAAACTCAGAAAAGAAAAAAAAGGCATCTCTAGTACTTACGCACTTTCAATGGGAACAGATACCTGAAGTATTTGTTTTATACATTTCAGACCCAACTCATTCAGACAACTGTACAAGTATTCAAAAAAGACAAAGGGGGGAAAAAACTGACCTGGCTATAGACAGAACTGCTTCAGTCGTTTGCATGAAAGCCTGTAGTGTGATACTCAACCCAGATAATCAAGTCAGAAAAATAAGGGCACCTTCAGAAGGACAATCTAAATACCAGAGCTTTTTTTTTTTTTCACAACTGGGTCAAAATATGTTCTAAAACACGAAAATAATCCACGTCAGGGTGGTGTGATAAAGCTGAGTTACTATTACTACTGCAAAGTTGATTAATTTCTAATAACAGAATGCCCCAAATGCATTAGCCCTCTTATAAAACAACAATTTGCAGAAGCTAACAACGTTCTGTTGAGTAAAGAAGGATACATCATAACTATTAATCTGTCTGTCATGTTAATATTGTAATAACTGTGAATCGAGTCACTTATGCTATAGCAGCTATAAACCATATTTCTCCTCACTTGAATTAAATAAAGCCCTATATGGCCAGGAATAACTTCACATGGGTCGTGGGGTAATTTCCTAAGTTACAGGTGCTCCTATGGGATTTTATTTCCATCCGGATCGGCCATGTCAGTGGTTTTCTGAGTCGTCCTCTGAGAAAACTACAGGCTATACAGTGAAATGAAAAATGGATGCTTTAGCAGAGGCACTCGACTATTTCTTTAGTCTAGGCGGTAAAACTTCGACTACACACGCTACCTGGGAAAGTAACGGCAGCTTAAGGGCATGAAAGCATTACATCATTTTCACATATGCACGATATCATCAATTTTTGGGGCAGTCGTGGCCTAATGGTCTGAGAGTCGGACTTGTAACCTGAAGGTGAACCTGAAGGTGGTGGGTTCGA
>CM074957.1:3874291-3887509 GCA_037577455.1 Pangasius macronema
TTAAATGCAGAGCACAAATTCCGAGTATGGGTCACCACACTTGGCCACAAAGTCACTTCACTTCACTTCACTTCTAGCTCTCCATCGCTGACAGCTCCGTAAATATCTAATGTTAAATGCTGATCAATTAAAACTCTAAATGATTCAACTGTTCATATTCAAACTGCATTTACAGTTTTTAAATTTATCAGCATTTAACTTTAGATATTTAAAGAACTGTCTGCATGATCCAAACATCCAAGTTCACAGAAAATACAACCCACTAGAAATTCATTCCTCTTGTGGTAATTTTATTGCTGTCTGGAAGTGAGAGTTTTATCACTGATGAGATATTTAGGACATTTTTATAGATGCCCCTCTGATAAACTAATCCAACGTGTAAGGGCTTAAAACAAAAAAAAAATAAAAGTAGCTTGTACGTTACAGAGAAGCTGCAAAGCTTGTGGCAGAAAACGCAAAAGTTGCTGCTTTACCATCTCCTTATAGAAAACCTCACCTTATCAGCAATTACGTATGTTTATAATCAGCTTATGTGTCCGTCATAGTGTCTCTGGGCAAGTTGTTACTATAGAAACAATGACATAATGAATGATAGAAACATGACTGAGTAATAGAAAATTAAACAGTTCAAAAGCCCTGTGGTATAAGGCAGAAAATATTACGTCAATAAAAATGCATTACCAAAAATATGGTGAACTAAGTCAGCTTTTCAGATATAATTTTAATGCAAAAAATTTATTTGTTTAAACACAAGACTCCAAAATGCCTACATTCTCCCTCTTCGATATATACACACACGCACGCAGTTACAAAACAAGACGAACTGCGGTCACGTTGTGCACGCCTCTATACAGTCGTCTGTGCATTGGGTAGCAAATCCAAACCTCAATGTCATTCCAATGACAAATCAGTCATTCAAATCCCTGCCCTCATCTCATCTACATTCAAACTGCTCTAACCAGCTCACACTCCTGTGCCACACACACAAGACTGAAATCAATGACATTAGTAATTACTTTAAACTGCTACCATTTTTTAATCTGGATTGTGGTGCCGAGGGCCACAAATTAATGAGGTTTAACACGCTGACACGGACACTTCCTGCACTGACACACAATGAACCCCGAAGCACGGTTTAGGCCCAGCGTAGCCGTTCGCTCCGAGGAGATCCTCGTCTGAGCGTGTGAATAGTTTTGCCACAATCGCAAACCACCGAGAGCTCGTAAAACGATTGGCCTCGTCTATTTTAAATTAGAAATCTGCCTGCCAACAGCCCTTATAAATAAGCACAGGGCAGAGATTAAACACTGCCTGCCTTGCAGAACATAAAGCATGAAAATTTTTTTTTTTTATAGATGTCCCACAATCCATGGCCATCTTCCATCCATAACCAAGGCCATACTTCTGATCCTGATCACAAAGGAGAGCAACAAACATTACGTGCGTCACCTCGGGGGAAAAAAAATACTGTCTATACAGGACTAGCTGCATGTAATGCATGCCAAAAACCCTCAGAGAAACAATATAGCTGTGTGTGTGTGTGTGTGTGTGTGTGTGTGTGTGTGTGTTTACTAAACAGTATAATATTTTCAAAAGCACAGAACAAAGATTGTCTCAACACAAAGCTCAACAAGAAGACATGAAACTAGATGGTTTACACAAAAATGTAAATTCATTCTTAAATATTTTTTAATCATCTTAATCCACCCACAAGCACCGCTTTTGTTCTACAGGACAGAAACGAACATGATGCACACACTCATTTTTCATAATTGTTAGCAGGACCATATGTTTTTAAAATAATAACAGTCATTATAATTACTTGGAGTGCTATTCTGACTGCAGGAACTTACTGTGATTAATGGTGTGCGATTTTAACTGCGCAATGGACGAGACGTTCACAGGCGTCTCTCGTCTCTCTCTCTCTCTACCTACGATTTCGTTGCTCTTTCAAAAGCGATGAACGAAGCTCTAGCGGCACATTACAGAGACATTAGCTATTAGTCATTCTGTCTAGCTGTGGTGAACGACAGAAAACAAGCCGTCTGTTTGCACATGTCTGGGCTCTGTCGGCACAAAAGCATCATCGGTGCAGTGAACGAAGACGCTTTCATGGGGTCGGGTTACAGCTAGAGCAACCGAGGTCAGCACTTCAGCGCTCAATCAGCACACACTACTTACGCAGTATTTCAACTAACTTCTTTAATATGCAAAAATGTATTATTATTATTCATTAGCTCAAACTGGTACGCTTCACCGCCACAGATCAAAGGTGGGGGAGAAAGCTCTTCTACCTCGCTGGATCTCCAATATTTAAAAGCTGGTTAAGAAACAGCAGCTCAGGTCTCCGTCCCAGGACGTCTCTGGCAAAATGATGAGGATAAGCCTTAGGAAGGCAAGTGTGAGGCAGCCTGACCATGTCCCTTTCAGTTCAAGGTAATTCCCTGCTGCCTGAATCTTACACCAATCCTATTTTAACAGAGCTGGGACTACATGTCTGCGCACTGAGGGATCAAACGAGCTGGAGGCGAGCTTTAAAACCGCTGGGGGGAAAAAAACACACGCGAGAAATCAAAGTGGAAACGGAGTGATTTAGATCGAGGTGGTCTGGTGTATGAAAAGTGTTTCTGTTGCACGAGGCTAAGCCAAAACGACTTTCCTGCTTGCGAAATCGACTCGAGCACAGACAGTACAGAGATTATGATGCCGCATAATGACTAATCTGTTGCAGCAATATTTCAATTCGCAGTCAGGCTACTATCTTTCGAATGGGAACAACGTTAACGCTTGCACTACTTTATTAAGGTGTTAGTGATTACACTTTCACTTCCACCTTCACTACCACCTAACGATGCATATAAGACAAACTTTCTTTAAATGTCTGTGTCATCAAAGCCCCCGCCAAATCTCTGCCCTAACCGTCGCTGCAGAGGAGGACAGCAAGTTCAGACCTTTCTGCTTCACACTTCAAAGTGTTGCTCCAAAGCTCTGGAGCCTACTCACGAAGAAACAAACGCAGCTTTCACAGTATTAACCTCAAGAGTACTCCCATTTGCAAACTATTTTTTGTCTCGTTTGCCTAAAATTTGTCTTGCCTACCTATTTTACATCTACTACACTTGGGCGTCAATAGAAAAGAAAAGCTCTGACGGCCAAAATTTACAGAGATTTTACTCTGATGATTATTATTGGAACGATTATTCGAATAATCGGTGATTAATTCAATGATTAATCAGTAGGTTTTAATTAATTACTCAACTTCTGCAATGGGTTAAAAGGTTGAACATACAAGGAAGTCCCTCCATCTTTTGAAAACGTCTTTTAATGAACTAAACGCCAAACTGAGCAGGCCAACCTCCTTCATGCTTTTCATTCATCCGGTGTCGTCCAACTCACAATCACAAATGCAAACTCTCAGCGCCGTTTTAACCTTTTTGTTCAAAATAAACAAATCTCAGCTGTATTAGACACAAAGGAGCTTCAATTGAAAAGAAAAAAAAAAAGGATTCTGTTAATAAAAAACAGAGCTTTTATTTTTGGATAGACTATTTCTCCAACGTTTATTTATTTCTTAATTTTCACAAGCTTCACGCTTGGAGTTCCTCGGCATTACGATAAACACAACGCTAGACCAGAGCTAGGTCAAGCGTTTAACCATGCGAACTCTCACGCCAGGATGTTTCCTCTTCAAATGTTCCAACATGCATGTTTTGCTCCCACTGAACGCCAGTCCCGTCTTGCAAGCGTTACACCAGACAGCATTTTTGTTTTTCATTCCTTAAAACTTTCACACACTTTGCTGTACCGACTCCATTTGGACATTTTCTCTTAGCGCTGTGTCGTCTTCTAGCGGACTGCAACCGGGCAGGCTGCATTACAGTATCGCACTTCAGTGCTCCATCGGTCAAACCATGTTATGGCCAGACTTTACATTAACGTCTATGAGATCAAATGACTATTCAGCATCGTCAATAACATTGGCTAATTTTTTTCAACCCTAGTAACCAAGAGAATTTATGCAGTTTTAAATGCAAAGGCAAATTACGAGTTGGTTTAATGTTTATTACATTTACATTTATAGCATTTGTCAAACGCCCTTCTCCAGAGCGACTTACATTTATCTTATTTATACAACTGAGCAGTTGAGGGTTAAGGGCCTTGCTCAAGGGCCCACCAGTGGCAGCTTGGAGGTGCTGGGGCTCGAACTCATGACCTTCCGATCAGTAGCCCAACATCCTAGCCACTGAGCTACCACTGTCTTATTACTCAATATAGTTTTACACCAAGAAATCTGGTTAACTTTAATGGCATCTTTTCTTCACAACATTTCTTTAGATGTGCTGAAGATTTCGGCACAGTACTGTATATTAGACTGGGGATGACCAGTTAGGACCATAGTATCACGAATCACAGATAGACACCAACTATCACAATGTGTCTTTCCTTTTGCCTAGTTAGTATCCTGTTGTTACACAACGCCAGAAAGAGGAAACAGTAGATATGATCTCACATACACAGAGCAGGACCCAGAGATGTCAATACAGCCACGATTCTGCCTGAGGAATGCCACAGCTGTGCCCATCTGCAGACCGAAATGCATCGCTACTGAATATAGAGAGCTGGGAATCAAGGTCATCCAAAGAATTAAAATAAATAAATAGCACACAAAAGAACAACAGCCATGCATTCTGGGCAAGTGGTGAACCAGTAAATTACAAACTAGTGGCCCGAACAAAAACCCCACAGTCATTCTCCCAAAAAAAAAAAAATAAATAAATAAATAAAAACAGCTCAAACGCACCGGCATACTGAAGGGATGAAACATCACCAAGGTTTTGGAAATGCGTCAAAAGGACCACGGGCATAAATAATGAAATATGAATTGCAAATATGTACAAATACATGCACACACACACACCCACAAATCTCAGAGGTGAGAGAAAAGTGGACCGGTGGATTGGTATTCCGGCTACCAGCTCCGGTAGACATTGAAATTCAGACAGCAAGTACACAATAAAAACATCGGAATCAATATTTTGGGAATCGTGACGAATAAAAATGAAAATCTGCTGGAACACAGGCACTGTATAAAATAGCATTTTTAGGAATAAATAGCAATAAACTCATAATTCGTCCGAATCTGTGTAACAGCGGCAGATTTCACTTTTACTATACACTGCAGAAAAATGTGTTATTTTTAATTTAAAGTAAAAACAATATTAAGACTAAAATCTGCATGCTTGGCTAGTTTAAAGGGGGAAAAAAGCTTTAATGTAATGCAAATGTTGATTTGGCTATTATAACAACACAAATTGGCTTGTTGTATTTAATTTTAGCTTAAATAAATAAATAAATAAAATTAAATAAAGTTCAAACAGTACACAGCAATTCAACAAATTTCTCAACAGAAATCCTAAATATAAATGAACACTGCAAACATCCAAAAGACTTATCCGACAGTTCTCTACCCCTACAGAAAGTGATTAATTTTGTAAATATTTAATGCTCGTTAGATGCTGGGAAGTCATTCACTTCACCATTAACACACAGGCAAGGGCACTATTTATGGTTATCACAGAAAAAGAGCATCTGTTTCTTCCATTAGAGACACACAGGGGAAAAAAAAAACAACAACTGGGCAGTTGGACAACCCAACACGTTGTGTGAAGAACCGAGCTGAACATTTGTTGGATGTGAGAGACCATCTGTCTGCAGATAACAGCATCTCTTCGAGGCATCTCTCTGAGGTAGGTGGCCAAAAAGCTGAATTTACAAACACCACGTGGCCCACTAAACAAGCAACACACACCGCAGAATAAGCACACAAATGTTTCCCAGGGAAAAAAAAAACTAAAACATTACAATAGCAATCCAGTCTTTGTGTCACGCACAAGGTGACAACATTTGACATGAGCCAAATAACTAAACTTCAATACAGACTAAAGTGGTGAATTTTTACAATCACTGACTTTATAGGAAGAACTCGAGCCTTGAGCCAATGAAACACTGAACAAGCAGACATATACCAGACAAGCTTTAAGTCTAAAAGGATGAGAAACTCAGCAATATAAGCAGGAACTTGCAAATCAGCTATGCATGAACACAAGAGTGGCATTGTACTGGGTAAAGCCAAAAGAGACGCATTCAGCATATAAAACAGCACCAAGCTTTAAATTATACAACTTCCAGGATCGCCAACTTAGTGCCTTTGTCACTAGATCTGGTGAATTTTTGGGCTCCTTTAACAACTTCATTCAAAAAAAATAATTAAATAAAAAATAAAAGACAAACCTAGCTGCTTTTTAAATAGACGTTAGCGACTGTGTTGAATTTGATGGAGCTCACATCACTGTTAGGTGAGCTGAGAAAGCAGGCTCGGGCCACTCACCACAAGCGTGCAAAGCCTGACCTAGTTGCGCTTGTGTGAGCCAACAACCGAATCACTGATCGCTATTGTGCCCAACAACCGATTCGACCGTTAGGGGTCGCCACAGCGGATCATTGGTGGATCGCCGGATGCCCTTCCTGACGCAACCCTCCTCTTGGGACCGGCACTGAGAGCGCATTGTTGCACGCAACCCCAGTGGCTGGGGCTGGTTCCCTGGCCGGGAATCAAAGCAGTGAGAGTGCTGTGGCCTAACCACTAGTCCATCAGGGACCCTTGTTCCCAACAACCGAATCACTGATCGCTATTAATCCCAACAACCGAATCACTGATCGCTATTATTCCCAACAAACAAATCACTGATCGCTATTGTTCCCAAAGACCAATTACTAATCACCATTGTTAACAACCAATCACCAAGCAGCATTATTCCCAATGACACATCACCATTGTTTCCAACAGCTCATCACTGATCACCACTGCTCCCAGTGACCAATCACTACTGTTCCCAAGGACCAATCACTGATCACTACTGTTCCCAAAGACCAATCACTGATCAGTACTGTTCCCAAGGACCAATCACTGATCACTACTGTTCCCAAGGACCAATCACTGATCACTACTGTTCCCAAGGACCAATCACCAATATTCCCAGTGACCCATCACCATTGTTCCCAATGGCCTGTCACTGTTCACCATTACTGCACGTTTATTAAACTCTCTTCTTAGCAAAGAAGCGACTTACTAAAAGTGAGTTATTCCTTCTGTAACTGTTTCCTTTTTGTCCATTTCCCAACCCCTCACTAACACAGCTTCATTTTATTTGCGTTCTTGATAGAAAGTATAGTAATGTAAGAATACATAAAGAGCTCGTTTGTGGTGCCGTGACCAAAGACGACTTCTTTATAATCCCTTATCTTCTGTTCTAATCTGCCTTCTTCATGTAACAACACATACTCATATGCAAATGATCATGAGGATTTAATAAACATGTAAATATGTTTTTGACATCATCCAGCGATTTCTAGCTCGTGCTGGAGCATGCATTAATACTTTCCCCTGAAAAGACTGTGCAGTTTGCAGCCTGTCAACGTCGCGTTAATCCAACACAAATTCACACATCTAGTAGCTTTATTACTAGCAAACTCATAAATGGAGCATGCTATGCTTTGAGTCGTACAGGTTTTTCAGTTTCAATCTCACTACACTACACAATACAGATGATTTGACATTAAACTTGTTTCCTACTTGCTGAAAAAAGCGACAACAAAAGGACAAACCGCGGGGCGTGTTGTAGGGATTAGCGATAGCCTACAAGCTAGCATAGCTGACGGCATTATTTTTATCTTTGGCTTCAAAATATTGTTAAAATAACTGTAAACAGACAGCGGGCTTGTATTAGTATTACAAGCAGTCTTACATTTTTGTCATATTTCAAATGTATTCATTGTTCATTAAACATAAATTCAGTTCTGACTCACATTTATATACAAGGTGCCTAATAAAAGAAGACTAGCTGCATGGATAACTAGCTATCCATCTCAATAACTACTTTAAATGCAAAAGCAGGGAAAGGTTTCTTTCTATTTATTTGTAAACCATGCAATATTTATCTTTAAAAAAACATTAGCGCATTAGCCGCGTTAGCTATGAAGCTCTTTCTCTATTGCTAGTCTATCGGATTTAGGCTAGCTAAACACGTTAGCTAATAGCTAGGTATTCCTTACAGTGCTACAGAAATAACCATAAAATATGATGAGTGCTGCAAAAGAATCCCCGCGCACAATTCTTGCTCTGTATCCTCCTCATTTTGGCTGTGTAATGGACCTTTAGTGCAAGGAGCAACTTGGAACTTTTAGACAGTCGGTAAAACAGAGTCGAGGGGAGAGAGAGAGAGCCTCTCTCCTTCGTTTCGGAATCTGAGAGTCTGGAACGCCCACAGGCCATGCAGAAAGGAGAAAAGGGCCAATGGCAGAGCGAATCACTTTGATTGATGGGTTGATTGTCCAATCAGATTCTACATATAGAAAGGCTTTCACTAACGGCGTATTTATGTCAAGTAAATAGACTTGTGCGTTTTAAACGCTCGGCTTCGACTCCTGTTGCTTTTTTACGCGTCTTTACGCGTGTAAATAATTTTAATGAATCGTAAGCTTTAAAACAGCGTTCTTCTTTATCCCTTATTTGGTCAATAATTCGATAAACGTCCACCGCACTATATAGAGTAAATTTATACGGAATGGGCGCCTCCTAGTGGCCGATTTGGGCATTTACAGACCCCATTCCTTCTTCCTTTGACAATTCTTTCATTTGGACTATAAAACAGATATGCTGTATACTACATAATAGATAGATAGGTCCCCCATGTGCCACCAAAACAGCTCTGACCTGTTGAGGCATTGACTCCACAAAACCTCTGCAGTAGTGCTGTGGCATCTGGCACCAAGACTTTAGCAGCAGATCCTTTAATTCCGGTAAGTTGCGAGTTGGGGCCCCAGAGATGCTCAATGGGGAATTTGGAGGCCAGGTCAACACCTTGAACTCTTTGTCATGCTCATCCTCAAACCATCCTGAACAAATATTTGCAGTGTGGCAGGGCACATTATCCTGCTGAAAGAGGTCACTGCCATTAGGGTATACCGTTGCCATGAAGGGGTGTACTTGGTCTGCAGCAATGTTTAGGTAGATGGTATGTGTCAAAGTAACATCCAGATGAATGCCAGGACCCAAGATTTCCAAGCAGATCATTGCCCAGAGCATCACGCTGCCTCCACCAGCTTAAGCGACGCACACACCCGGCCATCCAATGATGTAAAATAAAACGTGAGTCATCAGACCAGGCCACCTTCTTACATTGCTCCATTGTCTAGTTCTGATGGACCTGTAACCTACGGGTAACATCCACGAAAGCCGCCACCTGTCCCCAGTCGTACCCGTGAGACTGGCATGCGTCGTTGCTGCGATGCTCTGTGTGTCCTGACACCTTTCTATCATAGCCAGCATTAACTTTTTCAGCAATTTGTGCAGCAGTAGCTCTTCTGTGGGATTGGACCAGACGGGATAAAATTTGTAATTTCCCCAACTTATATCTAACTTACAGTTAATCTTATTTATAGATAATTCAGTTACACAGCTGCAAAATAAATCTGTCATGATTACGACACTTAGGATTATTTAGGATGAGGCCCCATTTGTACCCTCACAATATATACGGAAAATTCGGTAACATCCAATTCTCGTATTATTAGACGAGAGAGAGAGAGAGAGAGAGAGAGAGAGAGAGAGAGAGACTCACTCACTCACACTGTCTCATCTGGTGTAGTGGTCCCTCACAGATACCCTAAATTTATGCCCAAAACTCAGTGGACGAGCTACAGATTTGTGCCTAAGCACTGCTGTTGCATAAAGACCCTGGTGCTCATACTGAAAATCCTTTCAACACAGTTAGTACTGTTTAGTATACAACTCTAGAAGAGTAATGATTTATAATCCTGCTATCTGGTGAAACCAAGAAGTGGATGGGTTTCATTTTAAATCTAGTTCTTCCTTTCTTCCTCATGTCGCCACTGTCGCTTCTGGCTCGCTCATTAGGGATCTAAATTTACATCTGAATGCACAGAGATTTCAATAAAGCTGCTATGTTACAATGTCTACTGTTAAAAGCAATATACACATAAAATTTAATTAAATTTTTTAGGCCTTTAAGGTTTTTAAGAATAATAATGAAGACATTAACTCCATGAGCTCTGGGTAAATGGAAAGTACATATTGAGGGAAACTAAATATTAGAAACAAATATCAACCATAAACCTGTATCAAAATGGTTTTAAGACATTAAATATATTTAATCTAGTGTGCTCAGTCTTTTGACTGGTAGTGTAAATGAGAACTTGGAGCAGACATGACACCATCATACTATGCATATCGTATTGATGCATACTGTGTAGGCTGACATTGATCAACTTTAGCTGATTCTAGTGTTCATGTATACAGCAGTGACAATTACCAATAAAACCTTTACAGATAATGGCAAAGACTGAATTCATGCTCAGATTTCATGTTTCCACTCAATTAAAAAATAGCCCTTGAATTTACCCTGCCTATCCAGTCATTTGCTCAGTCTATAATACACACAACAGGGTTTAAAATAAGCCAGAATTAAAAGTTTCACTTTTAAGAAGGTTGCATTTACAAAATATGTACAAAATATTAAGTACTCAGGTGGACAGCTTTTTCATTAGCTATATCCAGGTCCTATACTATACTTTACCATAAGGAACACAATTGTGAATTAAAGCTTTAATGTCAAGGTGAAGTGAAGTGACTTTGTGGCCAAGTATGGTACCCATACTCAGAATTTGTGCTCTGTATTTAACCCATCCAAGTGCACACACACACCCCTGAACACACACCCAGAGCAGTGGGCAGCCATTTTAGCTGCGGTGCCTGGGGAGCAGTTGGGGGATCGGTGCCTTGCTCAAGGGTCTCACCTNTGCCGGACCCGAGACTCGAACCCACCACCTTCAGGTTCACCTTCGGGTTACAAGTCCGACTCTCAGACCATTAGGCCCCCCGATTTCATAGCGAGAGAATGAAGACCTGATGGTCAACAATAGCCTAATTATACAGAGAAAGGAGGTTGTTTCTACTGGAAACACACAAAAAAATCACTAAATGATTACTTTAACAGCGCTGAGAACATTGAATGTCTTAATTATATTCTCCATCTCCCAAGGTTAACAGCTTTGGGTGAATATTTTGTCTTTGTATATTTAATTGTTACATCAAAGCTAGTAATAAAACAAAAAATTAGTAGTTTTAAATGACTTTTTTCATTACTCAGTATGGCATGTTCTGCAGACAGAGGACGAGAATAAAGAATTATGTCATCAGCTTAAAAATACAATATACAGACACCCAATTATTTTTACAATACAGACTGCAGTCTGCATGCATTTGGAAAAATGACACTTTTTATTATTATGACCCATTTCATTAGCTCACTGGATTAAATATGCAAGGAATAAAACATGTCAGGTTGTATTTTTATGGAAAAATAATCATCAGCAGGGTGGTGCGAATTTACTTAGATTAGTTGATTATTTTCCAATTTGATTCGATTTTATTTGTTATTTATTTTAACGATGGACATTGCCACAAAGCAGTTTTACAGAAATCTGGATGTACTGTAGACTTCAATTTGGATCCCTCCTGAGCATACCAGAGGCGACAGTGGCAAGGAAAAACTCCCTGGGTCGAAATGAGGAAGAAACCTTGTGAGGAACCAGATGCAAAAGGAAATCCATCTTCTTCTTTAGTGTGATTATGAGTCATTACTCATCCAGAACTGTATGCTATAAAGTCAAACAGTAGGACGTATATGGGCACCAGAGTCATTTTTTATTTCATTAGAGTTTATTTAAATCTGTAGATTTCAAGTGAAGTTATTCACTTAATAATGAATGAGACTTGAGCATAGCCATCTTCATCAGCAGCAAGTGATTCTCAGGTGAAGGAAGCTTCAAGCAAGTGAATGGATTTTGCAGGTCTGATAGTGCTTTATTCTTCTTATACCACAGCAATTATTTCAGTGTATAGTTATGTACAGTACTGTGCAAAAGTCTTAGACACCCTATAATTTTTTTTTAGTAAAAACTTTGTTATAGGTTTTTATTTTATGACTTCTACATTATCGAGTCAGTATAAAAACAGATTAGATTCCCTAACATTAGTTTTCCAGCACAAAATTAAATGTTACAGAAAAATGTTTACATGCCAGTAAAGAAAGCAGCAGATTACGTAAGAGAGCATAACATAATGAAGGCTGCTGGGTTTTGCAGAAAAATTAGAAGCGAGTGTGACAGCCAAAGTTTTCAGAAGAACTGTGGCTGCTTCTGCGAGATGCTCAGTAACACTTACAGCTCATTTCCTTACAGTATAAAACTGTATATATTGTACCTGAGACTAATAATTTTTTTAAAGCAAAGGGTTGTCACACCAAATATTGACTTTGTTTCATTTATTACTGTTTACTGCTTTTTATAATATTTTTTTCTTTAAATGTAGAATTTTACTATTTTTGGAAGGCATCTTTACTCTACAGTATTTCTTTGCATGAGCCTAAGACTTTTGCAGAGTACTGAATAATGTTGTGGACCATTTGCAAAACAAGTTTAGTTCCTGTTATCACTTACGTTATAACAGCTATAAATAGCCATTCCCTCACCAGCCTCTATTTTTTCTCTCTGTTTAACTTAATAAGATAAAACATATGTCATGTTACACAGAAACCACAAATTGTAAACTCCTCTGCCCTGAGCACTTTCCTATGTCAGAAAAAGTAAAGTGATGGCTTTACGTCCGATTAGACAAAGAACAAGTGATTGACTAATGTGAGTTAAAACTATTAGGAACAGGTCTGCAATTCAGCTATTTTCACTTCTTGCTTGTTTCAGTGGTTTTGCCATGAGAATTGTCTTCAGGAAGTGGAATGAAGCTCAGTGGGTTTCAGGTCAGGTGTCCAGCCAGTCTTTGGTCCTGAAGTCCAAAGGCCTGGGGCTCAGTGGTTAAAACATTGGACTACTGATTGGAAGGTCATGAGTTCAAACCCCGGCACTGCTGGGCCCTTGAGTAAGGCCCTTAACCCTTGATTGCTCAGTAGTATAAATAAGATAAATGTAAGTCACGCGGGGTAAGGGTGTCTGTCAAATGCTGTAAATGGAAAATAAACTGATATTACTTTTATATCACCGGTTCCTCAAAGTGGGGTCCATGAAGCTGTGATGTTTTAATTTAGTAACAGTAACCTAATCTACTTTTATCAGATTTATTAT
>CM074957.1:3890753-3912158 GCA_037577455.1 Pangasius macronema
CCGGGTGCCGCCTGGGATTATTCACCGCGGCATGCACGTCTTCCTCCACTGTCTGTTTGCCTGTCTCGCCCGCTAGCTTCATTAAACGTCTCATTTTCCTCGCAATTGAATCCGCGTCTGTTTTACCGTGACAGTTCTCACCTGTTTCGGAATTGGTTTGGCACATTTCAGGAGTCCTCTATATACCAGGATTAGCATAACAGAGCTGTGGTCTGAGGAGCCATGTTGGGGCTAGAGTACAGCCTTGTATGCACCATATATGTTGGGGAACTGTGTTTGTTCCCTGGGCTGTAAAATCACAGCATTCAGCAAATGAAACACCCCAGCAAGGCCCCAGCCATATACTGGTTCCCATCAGAGAGGCTAAGAGACAGTACTCCAGAAGGATAGTTCATCGTTTTAGTGACAGCAGAGACACTCGGAGCCTGTGGTGAAGGATACAGACCATTACGGACTACAAGTCTCCACCACAGACCTATGACAGCACCATCAACCTGCTGAATGAGCTGAACGCTTTCTTTGCAGCACAGAGCAGCAACACTGCACAGAAGACTCCACCTCCTCCTGGCAACCAGGTGATGACACTGTCCATTTACATTTACATTTATGGCACTTTGCAGATGCCCTTATCCAGAGCAACTTACATTTTATCTTATTTATACAACTGAGCAGTTGAGGGTTAGCAGTGGCAGCTTGGCGGTGCTGGGGATCGAACTCACGACCTTCCGATCAGTAGCCTAACGTCCTAACCACTGAGCTACCACTGCCCACACACAGCATCCACACACAGCATCCACACACAGCGTGAGGAGATCCCTCAGCAGGATCAACACACACAAAGCTCTGGGTCCTGACAACATGCCTGGTCGTATACTGAGAGACTGTGCAGTAGAACTCACTGATGTCTTCACAGACATATTTAACATCTCACTTAGTCAGGCTGTTGTTCCCACATGCTTCAAAGCCACCACCATCATTCCAGTCCCAAAGAAGTCATCCCCCTCCTGCTTCAATGACTACCGTCTGGTTGCACTTATTCCTATCCTAATGAAGTGCTTTGAATGACTAGTCATGCACCACATCAAGTCTTTCCTCCCCCCCTCCCTTGACCCCTTTCAGTTTGCATATCGGTCCAACTGCTCAACCAATGACACCATTGCCAGTGCTCTCCACTCAGCCCTTACACAGTTGGACAAAAAAGACTCATACATTAGAATGCTGTTCATAGATTTCTGTTTAGCATTCAACACAATCATCCCTCAACAGCTCATTCACAAATTGCTCCAGCTGGGACTCAGCACCTTGCTGTTGGACTTCCTGACTGGGAGACCTCAAGCAGTAAGGCGGCAACATATCCAGCACCATCACATTGAACACAGGGGCCCCTCAAAGATGTGTGCTGAGCCCCCTTCTCTTCACTCTGCTGACCCATGACTGCACACTGTCACACTGCTCCAATCTTTTCATTAAGTTTGCAGAAGACATGACTGTGATGGGTCTCATTAGCAACAAACATGAGACAGACTACAAGAGTGAGGTGAGCCGCCTGGGTGGTGCAAAGATAACAATCTCTCTCTGAATGTGGAGAAGACAAAGGAGATTGTTGTCAACTACAGGAGAGCGCACACTCAGCATGCTCCTCTGACTATCAACCGTGCAACTGTGGAAAGAGTGAGCAGCACTATGTGCCTGGGTGTGCACATCACAGAAAACCTCTCCTAGACTGAAAATGCTGCATCACTGGTTGAGAAATCACAGCAGCATCTCTACTTCCTGCACAAACTGAAGAGAGCCAGAGCCACGGCCCCCATCATGTGCACCTTCTACAGAGGCACCATTTAGAGCATTCTGACGAGCTGCATCACTGTGTGGTATGGCGCCTGCAACGCGTCCTGCCGAAAGACCCTCCAACGCATAGTGAGAGCAGCTGAGAAGATTGTTGGNTCCTGCCGAAAGATCCTCCAACGCATAGTGAGAGCAGCTGAGAAGACATTTACAGCACCCGTCCAATGCAGAGGGCTTTGTGGGTGATCCCACCCACCCGACACACAGCTTCTTTAGTCTGCTGCCATCAGGGAGGAGACTGCAGAGTCTTCAGGCCAGGACCAGCAGACTGAAAAACAGCTTCCTCCACCAGGCTGTCAGGAAGCTCAACTCTCTCCCGGCTCTGCCTCCCCTCCCCTCTTCTGCACAATGCACTGACAAACTCTGACCCTCTGACCCCCCCCTTACTCTTTTGTTTATATATATTTACAGTATATATTCCTCCTCAAAACAGCGAACTGTATAGTCAGTGTTATATGTTGAAACACAGAGTGTCTCAAAAGTCTCCATATATAGGGGAAATGAACACTTTTTAGCAAAATGTCTTCCAAATGGTTTCATACTTAGTTTATATTATATATATTTTTTTCAGATTGCCTTTAAGAATGCCTTTGACAAAAGAAGAATGTATTGAAATCATTGTCATGGCTGGATTGGGAAGCTATCGCAGGAAACATGGCAAGCACATTGCACACGACACTGTTCCCAAACTTGTTAACAAATTCAAAAAAACTGGAAGTGTTGTGGACCAACTTAGCAGACGTCCACGAACATCCACTGATGAAGGCACAACTGACGTGGTGCTCTCGTACATAGTCCCCTGTGTATGGAGACTTCTGGGACACCCCGTCGATTTAATGAGCAAATCTAGTATGTTTGTACATTGATTAATCTAAAGCAAACACTTGTATATACAGAATAACTCATTTAATGATAAGAAGTGTTACTTTGTTTACTGTTCATGCTGCATGCAGTCATGCTGATTTGATGTCACTTGCTGAACTTGGTGGAGCTCATGGCTGAGGAGACCATGCCTAGTTTCCGAGTAGGAATTCCGTTGTGTTGTGGTGGCATTTTCTTTGGTTTTTGCATGGTTGGAGGTCAGGAATTAGGAGTTACAACCTGTAGTTGAATATTGTGCCCCTGTGATTTCAGAGTGGCAGATAATCCTTAACCTTTGATGGAAATAATGAAAATACAGCACCAACCAACAAATGAGTACCAGAATCTCAAAGCACATCATTCATATTTCAATATAAACATCCTGCTTGGGGGTGGGTCAGTGGTTAAAGCTTTGGGTTACAGAAGTACTGACCAGGAGGTTGGGGGTTCAAGCCCCAGCACTGTCGAGCTGCCACCATTAGGCTCCTGAGCAAGGTCCTTGACCTTCTCTGCTCCAGGGGTGCTGTATCATGACTAACCCTGGACCCTTTCTAACAAGCTGGGATATGCCAAGAAAAGAATTTCACTGTGCTGTAATGTATATGCGACAAATAAAAGGCTGCTTAATGTGTGAATGTAATCTACTTCATATTAAAGCTTCTAATGAACACACTACAAAATATAGATTAGATCCAACTTATTTTGCACTAGGTTCGACATTTTAGATATTTAGATATTTACTATATGATATTATTCTGTGTAGTCAACCTTTGATTCTCCAGCCCACCTCCTCTAATGGTTACCGCCATAAGCTTCCTGCTGAGCACATCTGGCAGAGAGAGAGAGAGAGAGAGAGAGAGAGAGAGAAGAAGAAGAAGAAGTGAAGAAACCGCCCAGCAGCAGAACCACCACCACCACCACCACCAACATACCAGACTTTTACACTAAATACACACGAACCGGTAAGTTATTCTCACTTGAACTAATCCAAATAGCTACAGTGTGTCTCAAATAAATCAGCTGAAATACAGTTTGGCGATAACCGCTTGACTTGGCTTACATTTAGGCACATTTCAGTTGCTATGAAATGGCGGAGGAAAGGCGGAAGTGATAGCGTTAACATGACATCATTCAGCCGCTCGTTACAACTAACTTACAGCTAAACGTATACTGTATACTTTCTTTAGTAAAGTAACACATTTATAGCGTCTCGAAATTTAACAAATAAATAAATAAACGTTTAAGATATTTAACGGGATTTGTACATAGTTTTAGAGTTATACTGAAAACGGGAAAATGATTCCTCTTGTACTTGGCTTTGTATACCATATATCATTTTTTCATTCTTTATTTTGGTAAACGAACATTTTACTTAGTTAGAAGTAAGTTTAGGAAGTAGGGTATGTCTGCCTTTAATGAGAAACAGGTCGTATTTGGACATGGGATCTTAACTTGCAGAGTAATTAACCCTTTTCTGCCTATAATAAGGAGTTCACAGTGTATTCACAGTATATAGTTATTATATATTTTATATAAGCAGCTTATATACAGTCCAGGTTGTATTTGCAGTTAGCACACATAGGATTCTGCTCTGCACACTTGATATATATTTTTTTCCTTTGCTTTTTTGCATTTAATTGCTTTAAAACATCTTGTACATTGCAATAATATTAAAGTAGCTGACAATAAATGCTTTTACATTTAATACTTGCAATAGTAATAAATCGTTTATTACTTTATTACGGTATAATTTTTTTTGTGTGTGTGTTTTCACATTTGTTAAAAGTTACACTCCTGTAGCAGTTCTTCACAACAGTGTAGTGCAGTTTTCCCTGAATTTCGCCTGGTATGTTTGTTGCAAACAAGTAAAAATCGTGTAGTGTGTGTTCATGTGTTTGTCGAATATTTAACATTGTGTTGTTACAACATGCCATAATGCTATTACAGTGCAAAAGGCTTAGGCCACCCAGTATGTTTATGTTTACAGGTATTTATCTGGGCATTAAGTGATCAGTTATCTGTTAACATGAAAATAAATATGATATATTATTATTATATTATTAATCGTTCCAAATGTTACACATACCCCAAGGAGAGTTTTGGAAATGACTAATCTAAAACACTGCCACCTTTTGCATCAGGATATTGTGAGCAATATCATACAAAAAAAAAAAGATATTGATGTTCAAATTTACATAAAGAAATGTCAAGAAACTGTGTGAATTATAGAAAATGCAGTAGAAGACCTCGGTCATTTCCTAAATGGTCAAAAATATGTGCCATTTTCAGGCAGGAAGGCCAAGTGGGTGAGATTGCTGTAGAGTAATCGGATAGAGTAAACTGCTTATATACTTTCTGAACATGTTTGTTTGAGTCACACCACACGTTGACCAACGTGGATGGTGAAAGAAAAGTCCCGTGGCTATAGATATTTTACATATGACATATTTGAATAGATTTAAGTTAAACACTCAGCTACTGTGACGCTCCATGCATACATGTGAAAGTGGCTCAGTGCAAACATGTGACTTTGAATCTGATTGCATGTTGCATTCTTTGTAAAGATTTTCATGACAATTTAGGTTTAGATTTATGAATCAAACCGGAATGCAGCTCGAATTTTACACACACATGCATTTTACTATATTGAATATATATATATATCTATATATGAATCCATAGTTCATATAGACATGTGCATAACCCAGTCAAAAAAGAGACCATACATAAGTAACATTAAGACTTCATTTAAAAGCAAGACTAAACATATATATTGTATGAAAAATGATACAGAACCCACTTTGCTCTGATTTGGCTCTGTTGAACCTTCATGTTTCTTGAGATGTTACATTTTCATAGCAAATTAATCAACTATTTGAACTGAATCTCATGCAAAATTAGTAGGATCTATAACGGTCAAGCTCGATTTTTAAAATGTTCCACATAATAAATAAGTCATACCCTTTGAGTGCGCTGTTATAGGAAAATAATCAACAGTGCTGGTGTGATGTGGCCTGACGTGACGCGGAGTTACTGATACCACCCCAAAGTTGATTATTTTTTTCCTATACCTGCATGTCCCGAAGTGTTTTGTTCCTCTTATACCACAGCAGTTCTATTTATTTGTATTCATTAAGGACAACGAATCATACATTTTATCCATGTTGTGGAACATCCACCAAACAGGTTTCTGTTATTACTTATGCTATAGCAGCAGCAGCAGCCTCTCTTTTCCTTTTCTTCTTGAAATTAATAAGACAGATGCAGTTCGTCATTTAACAAGAAAGTGCAGGTTAATTCGGCTTGTGCAGATTCACAATTATGAGAATTATTGTAGTACATCCTTCCGAGTCATAACATGCCATTACATATAATGCTGGTGAATGAATGCGAAATGTGAATGGATCTCTGTGCGGTGTCGGGCATGCTCATAGTCCGCATAGCAAACTGGATATAGCTTTGTATCCATGTTATATTTTTAGCTGCTCAGCGCAAACAGGTGTCGTTGTGTATGCCGTGTTTAGTCAAGGTTGCCACAGCAGCTGGAAAATGTAAGTGCTGAGAGGTTAAGCATTAAGTGTCCAGCGGAAACATTCCTGAAAACGAGGACTCGAGTGTATGGTTTATGGACCATATGGCACTCAGAAATCAACCTCAGAACTGAACACGAGTATTATAGTAAGGTTGGTGATAATCACAAATATGGACAACCAATAGTGTGTGTGTGAGTATGCAGAATTATTAATAAAATTGACTTGTAGTCAGATATTGGACACAGCACTGAAAACATCTTCGGAAAAAAGTTCAAATTCAAAAAAATACTTTGAATGTAATTCAAAATGAACTTAATGCTGAAAGAACACACTGTAATTCAGTCTGTAAAATATAAAGTAGGGAAAGTAAAAACTCTAATTGTTACAGTTTGAGAAGGATTTTTAAATAAATTTTAGATTTTGGTGTTAAGATTTGACTTAAAACACCCAGCCAATGTCAAAAACAAAAGAAAGAAAGAAGTGGCAATAGGGTGTGTCAGTACAGTACAGTTTTGCAGAATAAACGTTATAAAATGCTTAAAAACCATAGACTGTATATTTTTAGGTATCCCAGGAGAGGTGCATATGATTTAATGACTTAAAGACACACTCTTTCACCCTTCTGAGGTAATCTGTGTGGGTGGTAGCTAAATGTAGGGAATTTATTCAAGTAATCAGCCTCCCAGAGGATTATGGGTGCAGGGGAGAGGGGCTATAGGGGTATGCAGAGGTCGCCTGGTGCAGGCGCTGGTTTGGAGCTTTAGGTTCCTCTGGGCCCCAGATACAAGCTCAGAGTGGGTCTTAGTCAGGCCTTAAGCATCCTGTACATCTGCGGGGGCGTCCATGAGTCATAGCCCTGTGTGTATGTGTGTGTGTGTTTCTCATTCTGCCTGCTTCTGCATTTTAATGTCTTTTTTATAGCGTTTGAATGTGTGCCCAAGCCATTGCACATTCTTGTCAGTACCATTATCTTCTCGCTGAATGTATCCATGTGAAAAGCTCTGATTGAACCTATTACTATATCAACCAAGAACTTCTCATTGCTCACACACATTGTCCGGTCTCAGTTTCTTTTTGATACACCACCCACCCACCCACCCCCAGATTATTACACACAATCCTGAGTGTAAACTTTCCTCTCTTCCTTTCCTCCCACTCCTGCACACTCCTTCTGTCAGAGAAGAGAAAACATCCGATTTCCATTAGGGTTGCTCCGCAATCCGTCTTTCTCATGCATTCCAACATATCAAATGCATTTTTTCATCGGTAGTCATACAATGGGGTCTAAACACAAAGGTTTTCATTTCATCAGTTAATATTACGACTTCTACCATGGCACTGCTGAATTCACGAATGTGATTAATCCTAACTAACTTGTTTTCATGGACGTTCTGCAACGTTAAATGGAAATATAAATGGATACCAGGATTTCGCAGCTAGCTAACAAATTTATTCATTGTGATTACCGTTTCAAATGGCATCACTAACTCAGGAAAAAGTTTGTTTTAGCATTGGATAACTGATCAAATCTTGGACTCTGAGTTTAAGATCCTAAATAAAGTGGGATAAATTGGGAGTGCAGTTAGTGCAATTGTGGTTTATTTACAAATAAAGGAAACAGCATTAAAAAAATGTTTTTCTTGTGACAAATGGCCAGTTTGGATTTCAAAGAAACTCAGACTAATACTTGCTGCACAAACAATACACATAGTTATGTACCAAGTATAAAGCCTTTGATGAGATGTGTTAAAAATGTAGATATGAGTGAAATAAATAAATAAAACCCTTTTAAATTCTCTTTAAATGCTGTTGGTACCTGATATGCGAACATGCGATGCATAAATAAATGTGAAACTGTAAACTCAAATTAACTGCTGTAATGTTTAGACAGAAATTTGAGAAACTCTTTCATTATTTTTGACATAATTTGGTGGAACGTTAGTAAAATAATGCTTTTATTTTGTCGTCATATCACAGAAACAGGCTTTCGCGAATGTATTACCTGCCCTTTAGTCATGCTAATTTACACATGCAGTGGTCGATTTTAAGTGATTTTCAGCCTGCTGTAAAGCTAAATAAGTCTATTTGCCCTATATTTTGTCTTTAATGCAAAATGGACAAGACACAATCCTCTGTAGGTGCTGTTACAAGATTTCTTTGCAGGTGTTATCAGGTTTACACACGTTTTTAGTCTCAAACCCTTTTGAAATTAGTAGATCTTTGGAACCTACTGCATAGTTACAAGGAAGTTGTGCCATGTATCAAGTGGCGATGGTTTAGCTATGCCACATTCTTTGCCGTTAGAGACCGGGTGCATGTTCACATTACTGAGCATGAGAATGTTCATGCCTAGTGGTCAGGGTGGTTTGTAGTTTCAGGCCATGAAGACGTGAAACCTGTCATTATAGCAGAAAACTGTAAGAGTGTGTGATTTCCTCCATGTTCAGCTCCCACCCAGATGCTCACCACACTTTTCCGGGTGCTGTAGCCAGAACCATCCTTACTTCCCTTTTCTCTGGTGCAAAAACTTTATTTACTTGTGCTGGAAATTGCGTAAATTTCAGTTGTACCCCAATACAGTTCTTTACAGGGAACCCTGTGTCGTTTCTACTGTACATGATCTATGCCCTGGGTTTTTCTGGACAGCATTCAGCAAGCTAATGACTTTTCTCTTGAGTGAGGCAATCATTGTGTGTCTGTCACTTCCCCAAATGCCCTGAACTGTTTCAGAAGAAAATAAGGATATGAGAAGTGGCTTACTCCATTCGACTTTGGAAAATATTCACATTTTAATTCAGTGCAGTCGGGGCTCAGGCATCACAGTTTAGTTTCTGATGCTGTCATATAAAAGCCAACACCCATAATAATGTTGTTTTCCTCAAAGTGTTCTTTTATACCAGAAACGAAACAGGAGTGTCATCTCAGGCTTGTTGTCTAACGCCTATTGTGGTTAATTAATAAATCATCATGACTGTAAACCTAAAAAAAAAAAAAAAAGGCATGTAGTATGGCAGGTCATAATGAATAAAGCCACAAAGTGGCAGTTTCAGTAGAGCCAGTTGTTTTTCCTTGAAACACACTGCTGTGCTGTTGAATTAGGGATATGTGGAGTCTAATTTTAATATGATATTGCACAACCCAGAATGCTCTGCTTCCTTCAGGGTAATGTCACTTACTGTCAAGTGATCCATATCATTATAGCAGAAACAGTTCCTCCATGTTGGGTAAGCTTATGAGGAAATGAAGAAGAAGAAATATTTTATACTGATAGGACATTTAGTGTGTTTGGTTTCTCACATGGTCCTTAATCAGTACAAGTCATAGAAATGGCTAAATAGTGTATATTAAGATGTTAATAGTGAAAAGATCAAAATAGTTTAAAAGTGGCGAACATTTTTGATAAGCACAGCCTCCACCTTCTTTTGTATCTGTTGATTTTGACTTGTCTTGTAATTTGGCTGTAAACCCATGGTGGATGAAGACCTTTGCCCTTAGCCATACAGTAATTACCTCCTTTCAGAAATGTCATTTAAGTTCCTGGTCACATAGGCCATTGCGAGTCCAACACGAGCCATTTATATGTATGTAGGTAACATATAACATTTCTGTGTGTCTGACATGGCAGAGGAGTTGAGGAAGCAGAATTAATGATCGTCAACTGTGAATCGTATGATCTCAGGAGGGTGGGGCATCGCAGTAACTTCTCACACATCAACGACTGTTGGTTGCTTTTTGTTTGACTGGTCTGTATGGAGCGTAGCTGTGTTTCCTCAGATAATAGATGTAGTGAATATAATACGATGTTACACACACTTCAGGTTTAAGTGATTGATTGAGCATGGAATTGAGTTTATCTGACAACTCTGAAGTTAAATAGAGAAGCGTGTCACTGTAATAGCATAAGAGTAAAACTTGGATGTTAAATAAAAGATAGATTGGCAGAGAGAGAGAGAGAGAGCTTTTTGAAAGGTCACACTACAGTCTTTTTAAGAGGGAAGAGGAGAGAAAGAGACAGAGAGATAGAGAGAGAGAGCGAGAGAGGGGAGGGGTGAGAAAAGAGAAGCCGGATAGATTTCTTGTAAATCAGCATGCCGCTTGTCCAATGAGATTTCTTCATTCGCTTGGTATACAGAGGTATACAGAGTGAGAAGGAAAGAAGAGAGAGCTGGAGAAAGAGAAAGGGAGGAGCTGAATTAGCAGGACGTTGTGTGTGAGTACGCAAAACACACACGGACACGAGTGTAGAAACCGTGCATTCTCCCTCGTGAGGCTGAAATGAATAAGGAAGGAAGAAACCACTAGGAATGAACGATTCACTGCAGTTGCATAGCTGGTATGTTTTTCATCTCTTCTTTTCAGTCTTTGACTTTTTTTGTAATTCATGTGGAGGTTTACTTCTTACTGCATGTTGTATTTTATATTACCCCTGCATAAATAAGCTGTTTGTGATTACCTGGTGTGTGATTATTATGTGTAATACACAGTATTTAGCATTTAAATGCGCGTGTGTGTGTGTGTGTGTGTGTGTGATTGTAAGTGTGCCTGTACACAAGAGCTTGTATTGTTTTGAACTTGGCAGTATCAGGAAGTTGGAGAGATAAAATGCAGTTTTACCGGAGCTGCACTGAGGCATGACAGCAGAGTGGAAAGAGTTAAAGGTCTAATCCAGTAAAGCATGATCCTTGTGTGTTTAATCAGTCAATATATTTGCGATGAAATGTCATGCAGGCAGGACGACTGTTTTTACAGTGAATGTAAATGTTCTTGCAACCCTCATTTTCCAGTATGCAGGGATTCCTTACTCCATGCAAATATGTTGTTTTTAAAGTAGTCGGAGCATGACGGTCACTGATTGGTCGCATCAGTGAAGAAAAACAGCAGTGCTTGCCATGCTGTGTGGGCCTGTGCTGCATGTTTGATTCAGATCAAAGGGTACAGACTTTGCTGGCAGAGGCATGCAGTTGCGGTGAGAAGAAAGAACATTTTATATCGATAAAAAGGCCGTGATCACCCACACATTCTTTATTCTAGTTTATCGCAGAGAGATCTGCCACTCCCGCTTTCAAAGAGTGTCTCTGTACAAGTGGCATATGACCCAACATACACCTATTTTATACCCATGGCATAATACTGTTTATAGAACAGTGTAAATAAGAAAAAGATGGCTGCTAGGCTTCGGATTGTGTATTGTATTAAGACATGTGTGCTATACATGAATCAGTAATCAGCAATGGAGTGAATGTATGTATGTTGCCTGATGTTTGAAGATGTCATCTCCCGCCTTTTTGAGAGAGTTCAAAATGGAGAACTCGGCTTTCTGAGGCCAGTGAGTGTTTGGCAGGCTCGCACTCATGTCAGTTCATGTCAGCTTTAGAAGGAGGCCTGCTTTCTTTTAAATTGAAAGAGAAAGACAGAGAGAGAGAGAGAGAGAGAGAGAGAGCAGAGAGAGAAAGTGGGTGAAAGAAGTCAAGTGAGGACGCACTGATGCAACATGCTGTAACCACTGTAATCTTTATACACACCTCTCGCACTCCCTGTCAACTGGCCGACTAAATACTTCAACAAAACTGTCCATTAATAATAACTTGTTTCTTTGTATCAGTTTATTTTGGGAGTTTTGGGAATATACGAAATAAAAACTATGAAAGTTTCTTGCTGTTGCTTTCTTAAAGACTTGATCAGGAATTGATATTAAGTGAATGTTATGGTAAGGACATGCGTTTGTGACATTTTGTTTATCATAAATGATAAATTCTTTCAGTTTCCTCAGAAATCTAGCCCTTGTGAGCTTTCCAATAATATGAATAAATAGTGCAATGGTTTTAAAACTGCTTTTCTAAGTAGGTCCAGATGCCCAAACAGAAACAAGAAGATGGGGCTCCTAAGTGGTGCAATAGAAAATTGTTCAACTTATTGTTGTTAGATCGCAAGTTCAAGTCCTGAGAATGCCACATCCATTCATGGCCAGGAGCCAAGAGAGCAAAATTGGCCATGCTCTCTGGTGGGAGGGATGGCATACTCTCTTCCATGTCAATCACATCGGCACTAGCCAAATGTGGGCATCTGTGAGCCCGAGTATGCAGAAGAGGGTAGATAGTACTTCCCGTGTTGTGTGTTGCTCTGCCCCGTGATGCTGGTTTCACGTGTCTCAGAGGAAGCACGTGTTTGCCCCACCCTTCCCAGGGTGGTAGTTGTCTTGTGACAACTCATTTATGTCTACAGTGTCTACAAAAATGAATTACTTTAAATTGAAAATGATAAAAAAAATTCTAATAAATTGTAACAATCGTAAAATTTAAAAATTTAAGAATAACCTCAAACCAGCTACTTCCAATCAGAAGTGATAGCTCAGAAAAGTTTATTGCGACATAATTTATAATGATATTGATGTTTTATTGGCATATACCAGTAAAATATCAATAGCACTGATACCATTACATATTTGTTAATTTAGATCGAAAGAGTATAAGGTATCTGCATAGCAGGTCCTGTCTCAGGTGTCTTTGATTATAAGACTTATTGGACTCCAGTCACTGTTTACCCAGAGTTGGCACACTGGTACTTTTTTGTCAAATCATGTCCAGCTTGTATCTTATTTCCCTCTTAAGGCCTAGCTATAAACCGGCCTCTCTGGCTTTGCCTCTCCAGGCAGTCACTTCCTCATCAACTTCACTGTCATCCTTTGAGGCCTCCACTAAAACTGAGATAAGTGCTTGAGAACTGCGATCAGGTTTCCTCATCACCAGATGGCACAACCCTCCTCATGAGGCTCTGAAAGAACAGGCTATGAAAGAACAGACTAGCGTTTGTTCCTGTGAACACTGTCGGAGGTACAAAGTTCACAAGAGATTAGTGAATCCACTGGCTGTTGAAGTCGACAAGTTTTTATTACTGTCTCACGTCTGAAAGAAAATACTTGCCCGTGTAAGTCACCGTGACGAGCAGCAGTTAACGAAGGCCAGGTGTGAAGGTGAATCTCTCGTGTCTGTTTGTTCCCCTCTTCCAGGTTCTGAAAGATGGCGGTGGTACAGAGGATCTTTAATTCCACCCGGCCCTTCTCCATGTCCACAAACCAGCCTAAACTCAAGGTCCACAGCTGCCCTGCTTCCAGCCCCGAGCCTCAGTCACCTGTCACCTCTGGGAAGGAAGATAAACAGTACGAGCTGCCGGATTATTCCAACTACTTTTTGAAGGTCATCTCTCATGGAACAGCCAAGCATGTAGGCACAGGACCTCTGGGCACCGAGAAGCCCTCCATCATCGCTCAAGCAGAGTGTAAGTATTTAATCCTTCTAATACAGATGCTGAAAAATTAAACTCAATAGACTGACCTATGGTCAACATTATCTTCTCTCTACAGGTGAATCTCAGGACTCGCAGGAATTCTGTCCCAACAGCAGGTAAAGAAATGACCTATCACTGAAAGACACTGTAAATGAAACGTGCGTTGGTTATTTTAATGGTTGATTGATTTTATTTCTTTCCAGACATAAAAATGTGTACAGCAACTTCAGGGCAGCCTTCCCCTTACCCCAAGGCTCGGTCTCTCACCGCCAGCCGAGGAAAAAACGACGGAAGAGACAGCGGCGGAGGGTTTCACAGAGGGAGGGCCAACAGAGGGATGGAGGGAGCGAGAGAGTGAGAGAGAGAAGACTCACTAGAGTGCCACAACAGGACAGTGGAGAGGTGAGGTGTATATAAAGTGGTTATGGGTAAATACATTGTTAAGGGAAATCCAAAGAACGAAAAACGAGTCATAAAACGAATTCCATGAAGAGAGAGCAGAGACAGACCAGGGGTTTACACAGATAAGGGTAAGAAGCAAGGGATGGAACTAATTAATTGCCATGGTAACAGGGAAACATTAACAGGAAACATTGATAATGTTAGGAAAGTGGAGAGGAAGTGGGACAAACCCACATTTGGAAGGTGAACAGGGATAAAAAAAATTTATGTGGGCGTGAAATTCTGTAATTTTCTATAGATGTAGTGTGAAAGATTGCTTTGATTTATGGTTCAGGTAGAGGATAGCTGTAACAGCCCTACTGTAAATTTAGCATGGAATCTCAATACTCGATGTTAGTGAGCGAATGTCTAGTTTAAAATACTACTGAATATATGTTTGAGCATGAAACTGCTTTATACTGTTACCTTAAGATTTATAACAGTTTGTACCTCATAACTGAGCACTAGAACTGTGTGTTTTTATACCAGCTTGGAGAATGTAGCTACATCAGCATCAACAGTAGCAGCGCAATTAGCACAGAAAGCCTGTCTGTGCAGGAGACAGCGGAGCCGTCCTACTCCTCTCACCCAGACCTCATTAGCACTCAGCTATCTTCCAAATCCTGGGATTGCCTTTTCATTCCCCCGCATGGCCTGATATCCTATGGCCAAGAGAGCGAGTGCTCACTGGACCCCGGCTCGCCACTTATCAGCGAAGCCGAATGCAGCCTGGCACTTGTAGGCCTCAGGAACAACGTTTCACAGGCCGAGTGCTCCTTTGCCTCGGCGTTTGCCAAACAGATGGTCCGAGACGTGAAGGACAGACAGGAAGAAGAGGATGGAGAGGAAGAGACGGAAGAGAGCGACACGAACGAAGGCATCCTCTTTAAAGAGGTGTGTATAAGAACAGGTTTGCGTGACATGTGTGTGAAGTGACACTTAATGTATCATACTGAAAAAGAATGGCCAACATTAACCCGTTGTGAATACGAATTCAAATGCAGCCTGACACAACTACACACATGACTGCACAGTTAAATAGTCGCTAATCGAAAAGTGAGTCACATACAGTAGTCATACTACTACATACAAGAGAGAGTGAAACATACATCGATAAAAACATCAGGCGCGAACGCTTGCATGTTTGTTCAGCGGTTTCCTGTTTTTCAGCTCAGAGAGGTTTCGTGTTTATCTCAGTAGCCTAGTTCTGCTTACGGGAGTTTCCTCACATGCACCAACATTTATAGATTGTGATTCGCGCTTTGCGAGTGCAAGCACCCTTTCCACACCGGTATAATGCAGTGAGGTATAAGTTTAGATACGCTGCTTTTTTGTGTCTGTGGGAATTTTTAGCAATATGTGTTATTATATATAGCTAAGAAAACAGTAAATTGACAAAAAATTTAATCAAACACTAGAGAATGAACACTACAGATAATTGCCACCAAAGCTGGATTTCAATAAAATGCAGGTGAGAATTATTTTCGGTTTTGATTCTTTCAAGTAAAAAAAAAACAATCCTATGACTGAGTTTGGAAAATGACAGCTTGCAGGAAGTGAGTGTCAAGGATGTTACACAGTGTGCAGTGTGTATTCAGGAATTCCTCTGGGAAGATTGAACGGAACTAACGTTACTAAATCCAAAATTAATATATAAAAATTAAAAATACATTTTATGTCCACTTGTAAAACTAGCAACTTGTGTATAAACTCGACCTTGTCTCATGTGTGTGTTCTTGTGTGTGTAGGAGCTACAGCCACAGGACTATGAATATCGAGAGGGACGGGATTACGAGCTCTGTGATTTACTAAAGCAAGGCTCGTTCGGAGTCGTCTACAGCATCAGAGACAAATCCAGCGGCTTTGTGTGTGCTGCCAAAAAGGTACTTATGAATGCTGTGTGCCAGTGTGTATGTGTGTGTGTGTGTGCAGGTCATGCCTGTGTGTCCTAACCTCCCTCTATCTGCTCTGTTTGTTAGGTGTCGTTAGAACATTTCAGAAGTGAGGAGGTGGGCTCGTGGAGTGCCCTCCAGTCTCCTCATGTGGTGGAATTTTTTGGATTTGTCCGAGAGGGTCAATCCGTCATCTTGTTCATGGATCTCAAACCTGGTAGGAATTAAGGCCAACCCCGCCCCTAATGTGTCGTAGCGTTCCTTATGAATCGAGTCGTGCAGTTAGCCGAATTTGCATTTGGGAGACGATGTTATAAAATACACACACGCACAGCAAAGTCTGAAAGCAAATGATGACTTCCTGGTTTGGACACAAAACCAGGAAGTCATCATTTATCAAAAACTAAGATATTTTAGCTTTGAAGCAGTGTGTTAGTTGTTTGAACTATCTTTGTATGAAATAGTAACGTCAGGTTTGTGTTTATTGTACGTTCATTGTTTTCATTTCTTAATAACTAATCTAAAAACTAAATCACTTAGAACAGTCCTCTATGCGTTACCCTTTATCACCTCTGCTTCCTACAGTCAGTAAACCATTGGTTAATCTAGTGCCAAACTTCACTTTGTCCTGACTCTCCTCTTTCGTCCTCCACCTCCAGGCTCTCTGGGGCAGTTGTTGGCAGAAAGGGGTCGCCTGCCCGAGGATCTCTCCCTGCACTACATGTGTCAGGTCCTGGGGGCACTAGAGCACCTGCACAAGAGACGCATCCTACACCTGGATGTCAAAGGTACGGCCTAAAAAAACAAAGCAGCATAAGCTGAGCCGAGGCGTAAAACGTATATCAATATCAAAATGTGATAGAACCTTTGAAAAAGCGTAAAGGAATAAAATACTTGGGGTGGATTGTTATAGGACAATAATCAACAACGAGGTGGGGTGATGCGGCCTGACGCAAAGCAGAGTTACTGTTAATACACAGAAGTTGATCATTTTCCACTAACAGTACAAGTTTTTTATTTCTCTTATTTTTTATTAGTTAAAGTTATCTGTTTAGAGTTACAATTAATGTGGGATAATGTCCACAAAACAAGTTAGTTCCTGTTATCACTTAAGCTATAGCAGCTATAAACAGTCATTCCCTCACCAGCCTTTTTTTTTTTCGGTTACAAAGTGCTGACACTGGAGACTCCTTCCATAAATTCTGAATAAACATTTCCTTACAGAAAGCATCACCACATTAACAATTACAGGCTTTTATTTAAATTTGTTAAAGTGAATAGTTGTTATGCTGGAAATTATAATGTATTAGAACAAGAACATTAATAGCTGCTGTCATAGGAAACTAATCAACACCTTCTGACCAATAAGAATTCAAGAGATTTCAACAGTGATGTGGTCTAAATTTGGATATTGACTCATTTTTTCGTTATTATCACCAGTTTTGGAACATCTGAGTGTGTGAAACGGTTAATTTGTCTTTAAGATATCAGAGCTTCCAGTTTCAAACTGAGAAGTTGAGTCATATGTTCGTAAACAGATCATACCGAAAAGTTGTGTATTATGCTGGACACTAGGAAAGCAGTCAAAGATGCCGTGTGAGAAAACTATAGCTCACTAATATTGCCTTGTTGGTTAATGTCTTAATATGAGCATGATCAGAATTTCAGACAGTGATGATTTATTTTAAAATGCCACTGCATTGTGGTTTCATACTATAATTACCTCTGTGATGAATATCTGTTCCAATGAAGTCAGTTTAACTGAGCAAAAATCTGCTGTTATCAGAATAAAGGTCTGAGAGGTGTTGAGATGAAAAGGTTAAAAAGAGGATGATGTCATTATAATGTAACCACACTTTAGTTGTTTTGTTCTGTGGCTTGGTTTTTTTGGTTTATTGGCTTTTCAGAGGAATCGGGTGGGGCACACAGTGCAGCACCTGTGGTGAGAAAGAGGGCAGTCTGATGTGTGTGTGTGTGTGTGTGTGTCTGTGTGTGTGTGTGTTTAACAAAGACAGACAGACAGAGAGAGAGAGAGACAGAGAGAGAGAGAGAGAGAATGTGTGTGTGTATGTGAGTGAGCCGAAAGCTGGGAATTTCCCAGAGTGACTCATGAAAAGTGCAGAAGGGAGGGGGGATGAGGTGATATCAACAGTCAAAGGAAAATGAACAGACATAGAGAGGAGCCATTAAAAGAAATATTAACTTAAATTAAAAAAATAAATAAATGTGAAGACATAGATCTATAATATGAACAGTTCCATCTTCAAAACTGACATTTGAGTGAATTTTTAGGAAGCCAGGAACCTGGCTTTGCTCTCTGTTGCTCGCTCTTCTGGAGCGCCCCCTGGTGTTCGTCTGAGTAAAGACACGATTAAGGAGATCTTGTTTGTGTGGGCCATCAGATTTATACTGTAGTCCAGTCACGGCATGGAAACCGAAAGCGCTTTTTTCACACACCTTCCTGGAACAAACCACTGACTGAGCAAACCACCTGCTTTCTGGGAAGACTTTTGTTGCCTGGCAGTCCTCTTCATTACAACAGTGTAATCCTGCAGAAGTCTTTCATTCACTTGCCGATACAAGCCGTCACTGTGCCAGTGACCTTGATGCACAAACGCTTCAAATTAAAGACAGCTTTAAGCACATCTTTGTTAAAATTTCTTGGGTCAAATTGTGCTCGATTCATCAGTATCACCTAAAAAAAAAAACCTTAACAATGAGTGAATGAATGAAAAGTTCTATATTTGAAATCTGTTATCTGTGTTTTCAGTGGATAATGTGTTGTTGTCCGAGGATGGGAAAAACACATTCTTATGTGACTTTGGCGAGTCAGAGCGACTAGACCTATATGGATTCAGTCCTTTTCAAGGTAAAAACTTTAATAACAACTAAACATTAAAAACACTGAGTGAAAACCATGTTGCAGACTGGATGACCAATCATATCTTTGTGTGCGTGTGTGTGTGTGTGTGTGTGTAGCTCTGAAGGGGACGGAGACTCACATGGCTCCTGAGGTGGCATGTGGAGAGAAGCGTTGTGCCAAGGCGGATGTGTGGAGCAGCTGCTGCATGCTATTGCATATGCTCAACGGCTGCCAGCCATGGACACGCTACTACTCCCGCCCTCTCTACCTCAAAGTAAGTGTAATGCCAAGTGTTTCATTTGTTTATATATTATGTGAAAAGTAAGCTGTTTTCTCTTTAGTTATGAATTATTGAGCAACAACACCCAACACACATTTGTATTCAGTCCTTGTGGGTCTTGCTGATTGTGGTAACTGTGTCCATGCAGATAGCTGAAGAGCCGCCGCCTCTGAGAGAGATACCTCCCAACTGCAGCCCTCATACTGCTGATGTCATCAAACGGGGACTGCAGAGAGAGCCGAGCCGAAGAGCCTCAGCCAAGGATCTCAGAGTTCAAACACTTAAAGCAGTTAAACAATGTAAGCTTATGCATATACACACGTCCCATAACACCCCACACTGCATGCACACTCCTATAGGTTATATGTATGTGATTTTTTTTTAACGGATGTATTTTTTTACATATAATTTCACGTCATAATCAGGGTACTAAAACAACATATGTACGATTGATTATTTTTCTATAACTGCATGCCCCTTTTGCCAGATCCTCATGTAGAACAAATCCCATCCATGTAGGACTCTATAACCCTGTGTTCACACTAGCAAGCAACAGGTGACCATTTATTTTCTGTGTATGTGTGACACAGCAAGCAATTTGATTTGAGATTTTCTTATGTAAATTAGGTGTGACTTAATAAAGCGACAAATCCAAACGATTCGTAACGACTTCAATTATTCCTCTGACCAACCCACTCGTTTCATCCCATCCTGTTATATACTTTAATAAATATGTATCGAGACATTACAAAGAAGCTTGGAAGGAAATAGCAGAGATCATTGGTGCTTCTGGTGAGTGTAACTAGCTAGTAGAGATGTCATGCCTTGCTAATGTAGCATTGAAATTAATAGCACAGCACATAATAGCACATAACATACAAATCAAATGACCGATTAGTGCACTATTTAATTTATGTTTAATTTATGTTTAATTTATGCGAGCAACACCCACAAGAGATAAACTACAAGCTACAGAAGAAACTTGTGACTAGCTAGTGTGAACATAGGTGTAATATCATCACTGTAGTTCTGTAATCTTCACTGACTGTTTGTGTGTCCCTGCAGTGGGAGGTCTTCGGAGCCCAGCCAGGGGAGGAGCCTATCAAAAGCCATTTGGGAAGCCAGAAAGGTGTGTGTCCAGCCCCTTCTCCGATAGCTCTGTGCAGCAGTGGATGGGCCCAGGGCAAGAGTGGAGAGAGCAAGCTGGACTGAGGGCTGAGCCAAAGTGCCATAGACAACAAGTGGAAAAAGTGGATGATGTGAAGGAAGAGAATGACAGAGAGGAAGAGATTGTGTTGAGAAAGGAAAGTTACCTTGCTCCATCTTCACCACTCTACTTTCATTCTCCATCCCTCGAGTCCTACAAACCCACAGAGCAGGAGCTTCGCAAACTCGAGAGAGGTCAGTCTTCAATGTTTTTTTTTTAGCATTTTTCAAAAATTATTTTGAATCAGAACTACACAAAACATTTGAAATCTTTTTTATAAACATGAGCTCTCTTGTTCTCTGTAGAATTTTTCCTGAGCAGTCTGTCTCAGCCGCACTCGGCCGAGCTGCAGGAGCAACTTCTTTCCTGCCTGGGTAGTGACTGCCTTTCTAGCAGAGAGTCAGGAGACAAAAAGGTAAATAGATACATGCACACACACTCATGTAAGCAGTGCACCAGTCGTGCGTCAGGCCAATGCGTGGTATGAGGAAATTCAGCTTATCACTTGCAGATTAGATTAATCAGAATTGGTGCAGATAACAGTAACAATTCACGTTAGTGTGTGTGTGTTTTGTTATGGTGTTTTTGGCTGTTACGAGAAAACTGTAGGAGGCCTCATTTCTCATGAAAACTCTGAA
The DNA here is from genome assembly GCA_037577455.1 of Pangasius macronema. Taxonomy (NCBI): domain Eukaryota; kingdom Metazoa; phylum Chordata; class Actinopteri; order Siluriformes; family Pangasiidae; genus Pangasius; species Pangasius macronema. The sequence continues at coordinate 3,911,598 of CM074957.1, forward strand.
ATGAGTTCATCGTTTCCTGACACACCAATTCTTTTTGGTATTAGCTAATAATTATTGTAGGGTTGCTTGTTTTTACTTTGAAGCACATGATTCCTCATTTAGTGAGACTTGTCATATTACATGCCTCTAGTCAATAAACAGTGTGCACTTCTGCATTCCTTCTCTCTCTGGAAAGTCCACACTTCCTCAAACCTTTAAAATCATTGTCCTCTCATAGTTGTTTTTTATCTCTGAATTTTGCATAAAGGTCTGTCTACATAAGGGTCATCCTACAGTTACACTGCTAAACTGACTGAGTGATACAGTTTCGGTCACATTTTTTGAAAACGTTGTAATATATTAAACAAGTTCCTATAGATCAAAGCCCATACAATATAGTGTTTAATATTTTGGCTTTTAAAGGTGTTACCAGGTTTTAAGAGTTTTTGTATTTTATGGACTATATATATATATATATAGTAACAGTTTTAAGTTTTTAAAAATTATTTGAAAAGATGAAAAATCCACAAGAACTCAGCTACAAGATTGTTGAAATAGAGATGTTGTAACCCAATATAATTT
>CM074957.1:3944009-3959549 GCA_037577455.1 Pangasius macronema
ATCACACAGAACTCCCGACACCTTTCTCCACCCATTCCAACCTGCCTGCACTCGCTTGTTCACCTCTTTCCCACACTCACCATTACTCATTTTATGGAAGGTAATGTATGGTGAAATCTTTCCAGACACTTGTGTACCTGTAAAATGTTAGTGACATAATGGATTTGGACAGGATGTGTTCTTCAAACTAGCCCAATTGGATAAATACATTTATTTTTGAGAAAGAAATTTCTATAAGTTCTCTCACATTGTCTGTATTTATTATGCTGTGATTGTGAAGATGAAAAGACAGAGTGGTTGTGAGAGCAAGCGGCAGGGCGAGGAAAATAAATAACTGGAAAGGCATTTTAATCTGTATATTGTAAAAGCCAACTGTGAGGTAATCCATGACTAATCATGGAACTGTGACTTTGCAACAACCCTAGACCTCCATTTTATAATCAGAGGTAATAACCTTTTGTGAATTTGATGAAACCACAATCATGGTGTTCCAGGATGGGCTCATTACTGAAAAACTGTCATTAGTGTTTACATCGTACATCATACTATTTGTCCTGTGTCTTGACAAGACAACAAAATGTTCAATGAACATTTTAGTATGTTTCAGTTACCTCCAAAACACCTCATGTGACAGGTTTAGGGGAGTACTCTTCACAGTATATGAAGTCTTGGCACCTGGGGGAAACTTTTCTTACTTGATGAAATCTTTCCACACTTTTTATTGCTTCTTAGAAGATATCCGTCTAGTTTATTGTGATTATTGTACCTTTTGAATAATTAAATAGGTATTAAATAATTGTGAAACCACTGCATTTTGAAGATTTTTGAAAGTTTTTCCACAGAAGCTGCATATTATCATGTTTAGATCCAGAATAAATCTTATTTACACTGATATATCTGTATAACTGTATGCACATCTGTTAATTCATCACATTTTAATCATAGCTTATATGCACGTGAAATAGCTCATGCATTTACAGTTTGCATAAAAAACAATTTTTCCCCCATATATGACTTGGAGAAGTTAATATAGAACCAGTAAATGTGATATACAGGACCATTGGTAGGTTGCCAGTAGATTTTACCCAGAACTCCACTCCAATTTGAAACTGCATTGCGTGGGTTTATTTTCTTTCTCTGCTGATTGGGATTTTTAGCGTCTTGCATAGTTCTTCATTTAATTTTCACGCACCTGTTGTGCATTGGGTCAGTTTTGTGTTGTTCTTGAAGAGCCATTGGGATCTTTTTTCATCCATATCTGGCAACCCTGACAGGTAAAAAAAAAAAAAAGTACCATTGAAAACTGCAGATGATATTTAAAAACACTTCTATCACTTCTCTACTAGTGCTTGTAAAAATATCAATATATATTTTAGATAATTATAATATATAACCTGATAACATAACTAGTGGTGTATAACTGTAGGCAAGTGCAGCATGTTGCTACTGTTTTTTTCTAGGAGTTGAACAAAGTCTGTTTGTCTGTCTGTCTAGCTATATAAATTACTAGCTCGCTCCTTATCTGTAGGTCTAGTTGTTCATCTACCAATGGTATATCCGATGTCGCTCCATGCTGAGTTTAATCTGCTTGCTTTTGCTGTTCCACTGCTATAATCAGAGGCTACACATGCCTGAGGGAGCTGGCCTAATATCTGACAGAGATGCTCAGAGATGGATTTCACATTCATTACTAGGCCAGAATCATGTGGCTGTCCCATGAAGGCCGGATACTGTGTCTGTATGCTGCATGTGTGCACTGTAGGGTCTCTAGTATATAACCTAGGCTTGTTTTTGGTGCATGAATGCATATTGTCTTCTATGTATTAGAGTGTAATATGCACAGATGGCTCATGCTGGCTGTGTGTAGCCTAAAGCCAAATAAAGTCAAGTTAAAGGCTACTTGTGTGTTAATTTGCTACTGAAAAAAGACTGCATTCAGGGTCTGTATATGCACAGTCATGGAGCTTTTCCTTGAAGGGTTTTTACAGAATGAAAAACCCGAACTATGTCTTCTCCTTCATAGCGGTGTCTTTGCTTGAGCTCGGGTCACGGAGGCCGAAATGAATGCGATAATAACAGGAAGAAGTGTGTAATAAAAGTGGTCAGGTCATGCGAAATGGACAAGGAGTGGGCGAAGGAGAACAGAGCAGCTGTCAGATGGAATAAAGCAATCGTATGACTCGAGAATACTCGTAAAAAAAATATTTCAAATGGAGGGTGACATTTCCTGCACTTAGAAAAGTAAAGTACATAAAAAAAACCTCTTTCTTCTTTCTACCTGCATTCCTTTCACTTTTAAAAGGTACATGCATGCTGTGGAGTAGATCAATAGCTCTGGTTTTACTTTCCACACATTTGCAGCCTGGCGATGGAGTTCAGATGAGAAATAAGCATTGTGGATATGACGAGGTGCAAAGGAGCAAACTTTTTTTTCCCTTAATGGACAATATCCAGAATGCGGTAGTTAGGAATAAGGAAAGAAGGATGATCTGTTGTGGTTACACTCACACAGAGGAATAAGATCTGTCTATAGTGTGTTGTGTTGCCTGTTTGCGTTCTCTTTTATCCATGTCGCTATGGTGTCAGCTGCAGTTTCCAACCCAGAATACCTTGATATTATTACACGACTGATAACAAAAAAAATTATAGGAGTTAGAGTCTTAAAGCATCCTTCTTAGTTAACTTGTCTTTTGTAGCATTGGTGTTGAAACCTGTGGCAAGTAGTGAGAACAGGACCACCTTCATTAACTGAGGCATTTACAGCATTTATTTAATTTTCCTTATTATCTGTCTGGTCAGAGTCACTGTGATTTAAAATAGGTGACTAATTTGTTTATTTTTGGACAATAGAACCAACTAAATTCTTTCAAAAAATATAATGGACCGGTATAAACAAACATAACTGTGCGAGCGGGATTAAATAAAACAGTCCTGCACTCATCTCAGGTTGAGAAAAATTCTGAACTTGAGTGATATAGCAGCTGTTCAGAAAGATGCGGGTGGATGGCTTCATGTGCATCAGAGGAAACGCACAGTCATATATGATAGGGGAGCGAATAAATTTGGGAAAAATCCAAACACAGAAAAAAGGAAAGTGATCTGGACGGAGCATGTGTTAGCCTTGGTAGTTGTCTTATGTGTGGGAACTGGAGAAGAATGGGGGGAGAGAAAAACCAAGAAGCAATAGATAAAAGAAAACATTTAGAATTATGTTATTAATATAAAGTAATGTTTAAGATCCCATGTTCTACTTTTAGTCACATAAAATGTGTTTCTGTTTGCCTAAATGATCCTTATGTGGCTTGATATAGAAAATGTCCAGTTATGATGTTTATTCATGCAGAATCTTTGAAGAGAGAAATAGATTAATTTTCTCAACCCTAGAAAAAAACAAACTGCTTACACACATAAGAACATATGTGTCTGTGATAGAAAGCTGCCGTACTAAAGTGGTCTCCCTTTCTCTCTTTCTCTCTTACTCGCTCTTTTCCTCTCCCTCTCCCCCTCCTCTATCCTTTTTTTTCCTCCGTGCGTACGGCGCCCATCTCTGGTCTCTCCATTACCCTCTGCTCTGCATTTGTCCTCAGTTGTGTGTGCTCTTCCACTGCGTGGATGGATGGGAGTGGAGTATGAGCACGTGTGTATCAGTACAGGGAGGAAAGAGAGCGAGAAGGCAACACTGAAGCAGACTCGAGTAAACGGCTCGGGGAGCGCGTGAGAGACCGAGGCTGATCAGCGCTGTGCTTGCATGTAAGTATCTCCCCCTCTTCACAGCATCTGTGTGTGTGAGTGGGTCACGTTTGTATCAGCTTGTCCGTTAGCTGTTGTTGGGAGGAAATAGGAGGGTGCGTGGCTCCGTCTGTCCTCACATGAGCTGGAGGCACTGGAATTCTGAGGTCCTAACACACTGACTTTACACACACACACACACACACACGCACACAAACACACAGCCGGTTTACGATCATGCACGGCATCATCTCGAGCCTTGACCCGCCTCCCTAACTCACTCACTCACTCACTCTCTCTCTCTCCCTCTCTCCGTCTCTCACACAGGCACAGATACTCTCATACACAACTGGATGTTGTACTGCATGTGAGGTGCTTGCACTTGTTGTTGGCTGTCCAGGGTGTGTGTGTGTTTTATTTGTGGTCTGGCTGTGTTTGAGGAGCTCTGTCTTGAAGCTGCATTTGTATTTTTGGCTGAAAATGAGAAGAGAGAAAAGAGAGGCGAGCTGTCAGTTGTGGAAAATAGAGAGAGTAGGCTTGGTTTTGGGGCAGGCTGGATGAGAGAAAGTGGACAAAGAGGTGCTGACAAGAAGGAACAGTGTAAAACGTAGAGCAGTGTATTTTTTAAAACCTCAGTTCCCTTGTTCCCCACTAACGCTTGTGTTTATGAGTGTATTTTCTAGGTGACCCTAATATTTATGTATAGGGACAGCAGCACTTTCACGTCAGTTGCTCTGTGTAATCCACCCCTCTCTTGCTGTATATCAGCTGGTACCTAAGGGGACTCTTTGGCTGAAATCCATTTTGATATGCCTGTGTATGTGTGTGTGTGTGTGTGTGCGTGCCCTAGCCTCTCTCATTACTTCCACTTGTCATTGCCAAAGGTGTTGTTAGATTGATTGTCATCTCATCCCTATTTTTCTTAAGCTATACTCAGACAGACAGACGTATCTAACTCATATTAAATTTAAACAATAATTGGCAAAAAATATATATATATATATTTTTTCCAGCATTCAGTGCATGGTGCTTTTCTCAGTCAAACATTTGAGACTAGAACAACACCACTGATTAAAACCAGCAGGGGAAGACAAGTGGCCCATCTTCTTTTGTTGTTTAAAAATTATTTCATTCTTGTTATCTGTGATCTGAGCCGAGTATGTTAAGAGCTATAACCAGTCATTGCCTTTATGTAAAACGTATCATCTCTAGTGAAATCTGTTGATAGCCGGCTAACAGGCTAACTTTTTGACACGTCTGTGTGTCGTTAACACACATATGAGAAAATAACCTGAATAAAAAAATCATTGGTGACATGTACAATCTTTCAGAAGCTTCAGTGCTTCTATCTTACTTTTCCACCTCTTGCATCTCTTGACTGTTTCTCTGTCACTCTTACATGTATGTATGCTTTAGTATTTTCACTAAACACAAAGTAACATAAAGGTTTTCCATTCTTCTCTCCTTTGTGTAGGTGAGTGTTTGTGTATTGTGCACTGCATAAGTATTCACTCACCTTGAACTTTTCCACATTTTGTGGTTACAACATGAACCTGAAATGGACTTGATTGGGATTATATGTCATGAAGCTACACAAAAATGGCCATCAGTTACTTACAATTAAAAAACATAAAAGTGTTTTGTTTGCATAATCGTTTACCTTCATTGCTGTGAAACCCTTAAATTAACGATTCAGCCAGGTGCCATCAGAAGTCACATAATTACTTGAATGGAGTCCACCTATGTGCAATGAAACACCTGTTCCAGGCTTCAGAGTTTGCTGGATTATACCTAAGCAAACAGCATCATGAAGACCAAGGAGCTATCAAAACAAGTGTGGGACCAAGTTCTGGATAAGTATTTTTTAGGGTTCGGTTATTAAAATGTCCCAGAATTTGAACATCCAATGGAGCACTGTTAAATCCATTATTAAAAATGGAAAGAATATGGCACAACTGCAAATCTACATAGAGGTGGCTGTCAACCAAAAGTCAGAGACTGGGTAGAGAGAGGATTAGTCATAGAAGAAACCAAGAGGCTGAGGGTAACTGTTACCATGATGCTATAATGACATACAATCCACTTCAGTTGTTACACTGCAAAATATAGAAAAATATAAGGGGTTGAGTGTTTGTGCAGGTCAGTGTTCTCGTGTTTGTGCTTATGTGTTTTGACTGGAGCTCTGCACTCTCTTCCCTCCTCACAGGTGTGCCAGTGCCCATGATGGAGCTGAAAGACAGCTGTGCCAGCGAGGGCAGCCATGAAACAGAAAGTGCTGGCACAGGCAACCTGCCAGGCCCTTTGTCCTGGCACTTGTTTGCCCAGCGCAGCACACTACATGGCCTGCGTTACGTTTTCCCACACCGACGCTCCTCAGCACTGCGACGTCTGCTCTGGAGCACAGCTCTACTGGCCTGTCTTGGTTTGTTGGCACTGGAGGCTGCGGAGCGTGTAGCCCACTTCCTGTCATATCCACATGTGGCTAGCGTGGGTGCTGTGCCTGCAACGAGCCTTGTGTTCCCTGCTGTCACCGTGTGCAACCTGAATGCCTACCGCTTCACACGGCTCACGCGTAACGACCTATACCACGCAGGAGAATTGCTGGCGCTGCTTGACGTGCATCTGCATGTGCCCGAGCCACAGCTGGCCGAGCCCCACGTGCTTGAGTTTCTCGCAGAGCGTGCCAATTTCAGTGGCTTCCGGCCCAAACCGTTTAGCATGCGCGAGTTCACTGAGCGCGTCGGCCATGACCTACACGAGATGATGCTTTACTGCCGCTATGAGGGTCAGGAATGCAGCCACCGGGACTTCAAAACTGTGCGTCTCCTGTGTTTATATATATATATATCTATAGATATATATATATATATATATATATATATATAGTTCATGGCTTTGGAGAGACAGGAAAAGCCAGACTGATTGTTCTTGAGAAATACAGTAAGGTTGGATGCATAGCTGGCAACTCATAACTTTATGTGGGTTGGGTTTTGGCCACTTAGCGGATCATATAAAATGTATAGTTAAACTTGGTTGGATTTGAAATGGATTATCTAACATCTTCAGCCTTGTTAGGTGTCCTCACTTACTATGAATACAAATATACAATTACTTTAGGAGGACAGGTTCACAACACTTGTTTAGAAATGTATATTAGAAGCTTTTTTCTGTAGACACAAACCTGTCTGGAGTGATAATAGTGATACTATGCTAATCCAAAAACGGCAGCTGTCTCTGATGAAGCAGTCCCAATTACCACCATAATGACACACTGTTTATTTAAAGATTTGACCATTAAATTGGAATGAGTGGTATAGATGGTGATGACATGGGTGAATGTGGGTGCTTCTGCTCATCTGGAGTTTTCCGCTCTAATTTTTTTCTCCATTTCCAGTCACTCTCTTGTTAAGTCTTGGATTTCTCACATGCTTATGCCCAAAGGGCTTGTATACGTAGAATACTGTATGCGTAATATACAGAGTCAAGTACAAAGACATTAGGCTGGCTATATATATATATATATATATATATATATATATATATATATATAACTTCTATTACTTTCTGTGCTGGGTTGTTTTTGTAGATGGTTACTAATTACTTTAAATGTTTCTGCTTGTAAAAAAAAAAAAAAAGAAAAAAGACAAAATTGCACTCTCTGGTCCTGTTTTTAGACCTTTTTTCTACTCTGTGCGTCATGTCTCATCAGAAGTAGCGAGAGGGAGATGTGAAATGACTGTGCACTGTCTGCTTTGAAGATTCCCCTTTAGAGATAAATGTGTGTGTGTGTGTCTGTGCTCCCTTGGGGAGTCTGGCTGGATGTGTGTGTGTGTGTGTGTGTGTGTGTGTGTGTGTGTGTGTATTCTGCTGTGACCCACTTCCACACACAAAAATCATGCGCGCACACACACACACTGCACTTGCAGACCTTGAGGATGCTAAATTTTCTGGGTAGAAAAGTAGTAAAGGGGGAAATTTATTGTGACACACCTCAGTTAGGGGGATATTCTTATAAATCAGCACATTTAGGCTACGTTGACCTTTGCTGTTTTGTTGATTCGTTGACCCTGATTAAGTACTGCACAGTGGAATAAACATTCAGCTGGTCTCTTTTAAGAAATGGCTGTCATCGAGAGTGTTTACCTTTTGAGGCAAAAACTGGAAATATAACTCATATCTCAAAAGGTAGTCATAGTTAAGAATGAAGATTAAGTACAGGCTAATGTGCCAGATTAGTGTAATGTCAGTAACAGTTGCTATTCAGGTACATCAAGCTGTTATTCTAGTTGTAGCAAGTTTTAAGAGGCCTTGGAGGCAAGGAAAGAGGTGTGAATGAACTCTATATCACTGTTTTTGAACCATTCTAGGAACTCTAGAAGGGCTTTTTTCCTGTGACGCAGAGCCCGGAGAGACTGGGCTGGAATTATCCTCCGCTGTAATCATGATGTCTGTCTACCTGCATGGGAAACCATCAGATAGCTAAAATAAATTGGAGATGGTATCTCTCCCATGATGCTGTCCACACATGGCAAAACAAATCACTTTAATATCATTACACCTCTTATTTGTTCTGCTGTAGCAAGAACAATGGCAAAACGAATCAGTGGCCTTGAGAAACCTCAAAACTACATTCAGGGAGTGTCAGAATTGTCTAAACAATGAAGTTTGTGACAAGCGCCAGTGTAGTTTTTAATGAATTAAATTTTTTTTTAATTTTAGATATGCAAGTACATGGAATGACCAAAACATACATTTTGATTGTAAGTGTCTTAGTACTAATATACGGAAGTCTTTAAAAAAAAATATTAAAAGTAAGTTCTTTATTAATTGCAAACACTTAGTATATGAGCAGCATGTTGAGCCAACATGTTGAACCCAAGTGTGACAGTGCGCTGAGTCTGTGGTTATAGGTTGTAATTACTGTGTTTCGATCATGGCAATGGCGTCCTCCCTGAATAAAGTGTAGTTTAGTTTTAAATACTGCTGCTGCTGCTTTAGTGGTAGTAAGGACTAGATGTAGGTCTAACGCAGGGGTGTCAAACTCACTTAAGCGGATAAATAACAGACCAATAACACATCTTACCACCTCTTAAATGTGTTCATTTATTAACATTTATCTGAAAAGTACATCCCGAATGCACAAATGGATTGAACATCACCTACAGCATTAGTTGTGAACACACTGCAATTCATTAACCAAAAATAAAAAAAATAAATATCTTCTATAAAATTGATCTGGATAAGTGTTCACCCCTTTTGCTGTGAAACCCTTAAGAGTGATTATTTTGGAAAGAGACATGCTTACAATATCGAAGTTTTAATGAAGAAATACATCATTAGCACATTTTGTCAGTAGCTGAGTTATGGCCCGAGCTGAGTTACTTATTGCTCTGTTTTACCCCTAGTGGAATAATAGACTAGCTCCTTTTTTAAAATTCAGTTCAATTAGGGTCGTGATGGCTCAGTGGTTAAGGCATTGGGTTACTAATCAGACTCCTGTAAGTTCAAATCCCAGCACCACTGTGGGGTTGTTGAGCAAGGCAACCTTAACCCTCAACTATATCCTGTGTTGGTGTGAGTTACTCTGGATGAAAGTGTCAGCCAAAAAATGTAAATTGTGGTCCACATGCAGCACTGGCTGGTTCTGGCTTTGTGGTCTAACAGCCTTATTTTGATATTGTGCATGTTTTCTAGCTTGTATAGCACACAAGGCAGATAAACCGGCTTTGTTTGTGTGGAAAGAGAGTAAACTGACGAGTAGAAAAGTCCAGTTTCTTTCCAAACCAAAAGTAAACCATGTGTCTTAGAAACTAACATAGAAAAAAAATGTTTAGTGTGTCCCATCAATCACCATCTCTGGCTTTAGCTGTAAATCTAGGCAGCTATTTCAAGGCAAGGCCTTTAGACTTCCCATAAGACTTCTGACTTTAGGATTAAGCACCTTTTAAGCAAGTTTTAAAAACTTCTTAGCTTGCTACGATATTAAATATGACCATTGTCTGGAATCCGAAAGTGACCAAGTGTTCTAAGTGGTCAGAAGTCAGACATAGAGATCTAAAGCAGTGTCCTAATGCTTTAAATACTTTTTTTAGTGAGTTTAGCGAGTCAACATTATCCTGATAATTTCTTCTCTTGGAAGAAGGACAGTCTGTTTATACCTATCTTCTGTGACAAGGGACCAAAACAACATTGTTCATTTGTTATTGGATTGTTTTGTGCATTGCTAAGAGATTAAGAGTGTGTATGTGTGGAAGATAAATGAGTGCGGTATAGCAGTACAAGACTTCAATAATGATATTTTAAATAAATAATAATGTTTGTGAGCTTCAATGCCTCTGACTTGAGTAAAAGGACATGAGTGCATACATACGTTTGAGTGAGCACTGTGTGTACTTGAGTGTGTATTCTTGAACTTGATGACAACTAATGGTCATAGAAATAGTCCTTTTAGGAAAAAGCAATAATTATCTCCAACAATGATAAGTTCATAAAGAGTAGCATTGAGCACTAGAGTGTGTGTGGAAGTGTGTGGGCCCAGGACAGCAGTAAAAATAGCATCATGTGAAGAGGTGTGTGAAATCACTGTGAGATAATGCAGGAGAAAGGATATGTGTGTATATGGTAACACAGAAGCTAGATGTGTGTGTGTGTGTGTGTGTAAAAGCATGATCACACTGAGTAGACGAGTACCAGAAGAGATGGACAGACCTGGGAATCTGTACTTTTTGTGTTTTCCGGTTCTCAACACACCTGAATTAGTTTATAAAGTGCTTAGCAATTAGCTAATGAGCCGGGTCAGGTGTGTTGCATTACTGAAGACACTAAACCATGCAGAGCTTGGGCTTCCCAGGAGAGTGGAGTATATCATCAGCTGCACTCGGTAGATCTTCGCACAAACTTGATGTATTTATTATACTACAAGCGTGCTTTCAGGATTCATATGGCAGCTTGCATGTGGTGGCAAAAGTTAGTGTTAAGCAGAGTGAACATGTGTGAGTGTGGGAGCGTGATGGGGTTTATTTTAGGATGTGACTGAGCCTTGATGAGCACTCTAACAACCAACATCAATGTGTCAAATTGCATTGAAATCAAAGTCAATGCCTTGTTTCACCCTGAATGTCTTGCGTTTCTCAGCGCGCCATCTCCGTTAAGCCAAATAACATCTGTCACTCAGAAACAATCTCCTTAAATGTGATTCATTATTTTCGGCAGTCAGGCTGTTTTGTTGGTGCATTTGAAGGTTAACTGTGCTCAATGACTGATAGTTTTTATATCGAAACTACTATTTGAAAGAGTGCAATTTATAAATCACAAGAGCCTTGATTAAAACTATGATGTAGCAACATTTTTCCCCAATTCTCCCCAACAGACACCCATTGGTTTGTGTTGTTTTTACTGACATGGGAGAGAGAGAGTATGCTATCCCTCACACCCAGACAGCACAGCCAGGTTTGCTCTCTTGGCTCCCAAGGTGGCTGTGGCATTGTTGGGATTTTAACCTGTGATCTCTGGACGATATGGCAAGTGCTCTCTGTTGCTTGTCGATAAGAACATCTGAATGTTGATCTGCACTTGTCTACATTTGGCTGGGAAAAAATAGAGCATAAGACTGCACGAACGCAGGACCTGTTCTGCTGTTTTAGTAACTTCAGGGCAGAGAAAACGCCTGAAGCCATGTACACTTGTATTTTGCTCAGTTTCTATTTTAAGATAATTTCATTGCATTTTAAGCATTTTCACCAGTGGATTTATATATTCTTGTACGAGAAAACAGGACACAAAGATCATAAAGGACTTAAGAGAGTCTTTATACCTGTTCCTCATTTTATAATGTTCAAAATTATGGATGTTTAAATAAGGGGAAGCTCCAGTGTTTTTGCCCCATAGTCATTTTTTGGTTGCCCGGAACTTAATAAACATTTATGTAATGTAAAGTGAACCTAGTCGTAGCTGCTGCCATCCATGAAATTGACAGTTGTCTTAAACTATTAATTTTGTTTTGCCACAACAAGACAAACGTGACTTTTAGTTATATAACAAAAAGTGGACACCAGATCAAAACGACTTAAGACAGTCTTTGTCCAACAAGGAATAGTCATAATGTTCAACATATGGATGTTTAAACAGTGGGCCTATTCAATCTAATGATAAATTCATTAGCTAGCCATCTGAGTAAGTAAAAGCTCTAATGTTCTTGCAGAGTCCCTGCCTTTCCCCTGGGAACATAACTGGCTAATTTAGGTGAACCAACTGAATTCCTGGGTGGAGAACTAACCTGTGGAGCAATATCATTATGCTCTCCTAACAAAGTTCCTAATGTGCTCTTGACAAAAAGTCAGCAGGTCGTTGGTCAAAGTTTCAGCTATAAGCTGAGATGTTTACATGTAAAACATTTTAAAGTCTGAATTCTGTCTCAAAAAATGTTTAATGGCCAGATGACTGTAATTTATTGGTCCTCTCAATATACTGGCGAAATACGACGTAAAATAAAGCGAACAAAAGCAGTCACAAACAAGGACGTTCCAGGACGTTCTGAAATGATCGTCTGCATGCTCATTAATACACATATATAGTAAAAATCATACAAACAACAACCAGATTGTACCTCAGTGTAGTGCAGCAGGTGGCAAGATTTGGGAATGCGTTATAGTTAAAGCATCGAGGTGCGTCAAACTGCCGCAAAGTGCATTATGCTTACAAAATGCATATCAGATAAAAAAAATTTTATTTCAAGAAAGTCAGCAGGAAATGTGTTCATTTTCTTTATCTGGTTCTTGAAACTATTGGCATCTACCAAAAAAAAAAAAAAAAAGCCTGGACATGAAATTCTGATAAGTTTTCCCTGTTGTGCTTAGTGCCTGAAGTGCCTCACTCTAACTGGTAGCCTAGTATATGAGTTTAAGAGAAGTCTGGAGTAGACTCCAGTATCGGTGACGCGAAAACCCCATTTTCGCAGTTGAGTCTAGTCGACACTGTAGTTCTGTCTCACAGCGCTCAAATGGTCTTAATACCAAATACAACATTCTTGAAGCTATTTAGTCAGAACCTCTGGATAATAAACAGATCGCTGCTGGCTGCCGTGAAATTGCCTTTTGTCTTAAAGTATTATTTTGGTTTTGCTGGTGGTTTTGCCACTTGTTCTACATGTAATGAAAAATCAATATATTGTTTTTCCCCTCTGTAATTCTAGTTTTGTCACACCTATGATTATCTGCATATACGAGGAGAAAGCATTGAATGTTCCTGCAGTGTCAGGCAGAGAGGGAGTAGTGTTTACAGCCAGCAAAGTGGGATCCATGATGTGTAGCCAGGGCAAGAGTGCAGTGAAGATCACTACCATCAAAATTATTATTATTCATTAAAGTTGGCTGGTAGAACCGAATAGATCTAGGCAGATATACTCGTGTGTTTCAGACAGAAATTCTCTTTTTACTTTTAGTGTAATGTTGTAGGTATGTCGTGGCATTTGGATGTTCTTTGCATTATCAGAATATGTTAGCCCCCATGACATTTCAGATTATGTACTGCACTGACTATGACCTTTCTCAGATCTTCTATTATTTCCCCTGCTAGTGTTTCTTTTTCTGTAGCGAAGGCTCTCTGTTGATCAGCTTTTGAATGCTGCGAAGACAACGGAAAGGAGAAGGAAGAAGCGGGGAAGAAACTAAAAATGAAAGTGTGTGTACGTGTGTGGAGTTACGAAATACAGTAGATTATGCTTTCTGACTGTTGACAGCAAGTAGATTGCAGTGGACAGCTCCCTCTCCACTAATATAGTTGTGTGTGTGTGTGTTGTTTTCATGTATTTGTGGGATTTAAAACCATAGTATAATATTTGTTGTGTGTACTTAGTAGTGCTGTTGTGAAAGTATTGAATGTCTTAATAATTTCAACCAATGTTAATCCTTAAATAGAAAGATGATCCAGTACTATCTATCTATCTATCTATCTATCTATCTATCTATCTATCTGTCCATCTATTTACATACAGTTGTGTAAACCTTCTTAATGACATTTTGGGCAGTGGAATAACGTTCTAAAATAGTGGAAGGAGATGGATCATCCGTAGTTAATCTAAACGTCTACGTCTGTCGACGTACCAACTCTGTTAGCACAAGGTGTGAAGTGTCAGAGGATTTATTACTCTCTGGAATTGTCATTCCTAATGAGAATTCATGACTTGCCTATATGAGTCTATTAAGTTACTTAAATTCTGAGATTTAATTGTCCAAATTTTTGCACATGCTACAATTAGTATTTTTTTTTCTAATTGAATTAAATATAAAGTAATTATAACATTAACATTTGCAGAAATTTATATATTTTTGAATAGTTTGCTGCAGAGGTTGTGCTAATATATTTTCAACCTCAGAAATCAATAAAATATGTAATTTGGCCAGGAGTGCCCAAACTTTGGCACACAACTGTATCCATCAGCTGAAATCTGCAATAAGTAAGGATCACAGTCTGGTTTATCAGCCTCAGCAAAATAATTACACGTCTGAAATGCTAGTGTAGCAACAGGATTAGGTTTCTGTTAAATGCGGACAACTCTGTGTGTTTAGCTTTGTTTCTTTTGTATTGTTCTGGTTCTCTCTATAATATATGTTTGTCAGAGGGGTGTGTAGCTTGTGTAGTGTTGGAACAAAAAGCAGAAATCCTGTGCAATCAAATCAATACGCTGATGACGACTAGAAGTTGTTCATCACACACCCCTTGCGTTACCACGAACCAGCACCAGAACAGAGCTTGTCTAGCTTTGTCTGAAATACCAGTTTGCTGCAATGTGTGTGTGTGGTGAATATAAAGGGAATGGTGATGAATAACGAGCACAGCACTGTTTACTTGCTCTTAGATTTCCATCCTCAGTGCCTCTGTAATATTCACTCAATAAGGGCTGCAGCTGCACTCTGCCGACAGGTTGTGTATTTCTTCAGCTCATATGAGAGTTGAGGGTTAGATGAAGAGATTATGAAGTGTGCAGGCTAAAATGGTAGGAAAGAGAGAGAGAGTCTCTTCCCTTCTCCCTAATTATCTCACTTTCATACTTCAAACCTTTTTCCACTACCAGTACATACACGTTACTCTCGGGTGGGGATTAACAGGGTTGAAACTATATTACCTAAAAATGTCATTAAGGTGTATGGTGTCTATTGTATTTTTTATACATTTTGCATTTTTTGTTACTATGCCAATGTCTGTAGAAGTGACTTTTAAAACATAGTGAGCTGAGAGACAGGCTGATTACATTACTCTCCTTCAGCAGCAAGAGAGAATCTGGGAGCCTCAACCTGACATTTCCTACACACATAGAAACTATTAGCTGTGCAGGGCCAGTGTGGGAAAAGTCCCTTAAAGACTCAAAGAAAAATATGAACACTTGAATTGTGCATATATTGTGTGTGTGTGTATTTATATATATATATATATATATATATATATATATGTATATATATATATATATATAATTACACACACTCCTGAACAAAATCTTAAGACCGGGGGAAACATTCCAAGTATTCGCATTTCGCGTTGGTGGATCATAACCAGTTTGCAAGAACTGCTTTAAAATGTCAAAAGAAGAAAAAGGAGCAAGAGACAAAAAAAACCCCAGAAAACTGCATTTAATCTCAAACAGGCTGTACATCACTTGAACAAAAGTTTAAGACCATAGCCCAAAAATACCCACAGCAGAGCTAAAAGTGTCAGTAAAAGGACTCAGTAGTGAGCAGCTCCACCGTTCTTGGTGATGACTTCAAACACTCGTTTCGGCATGCTTGATGCAGCTGTTTCCAGGAGGCTGGTGGGAAC
>CM074957.1:3965264-3976170 GCA_037577455.1 Pangasius macronema
TTTAAGAAAGCAAATTATATTTAGAGTTGAGTAATAGTACCTCAAAATGAACTGTCAAAAGCAAAAACTCTTTCCTTAAACATTAAGAAAGATGAGAATTTTAAACTTCATATGCAGACACAAACATTTTATTTTGCAAAAAACTAAAAAACTAAAAAGTGTCACTGAATATGCACTAGACAGAACACAATTAATTCCAGTTATGTTTCAAACATTTGCATAAATTGTAGAAATTGTAAACGATATAACTGAGAAAAAATAAAAAACGTACTTCAGAAGTGGTTACACTATTGAAGTCTTTTTGAAACCGATATCAATGCACAAACAGAACAGTTTGTACAAATCTGAGCTCTGTATTACAATCGAATGTAACTGTATTAGTCAGTGAAAAGAACAGAAAATGAAGCATACAGAGCTTGTGCATCCAGAGGTGCAGAAAATCTCTTGCTCTTTAATCAGTAGATTATTTTTTAGGCTTTGCAATCTGGGTTCTAGTGGCTTTGAGCCATCCAAGACTATTAAGACTTTTGGATGAAGTTGAAGGTGTGGGTCAGCTCTTTTGTTAGTCGAGATGTAATGCATGTATCAAACCAAACACCAAAAGAAAAGCATCAGCCAACCTGGGAATGTCCCTCAGGACAACGTCACCTTCCAGCACAATAGCGATCCTAGCAGCGTGAAACTGAACCACGGAGTATATTACAAGTAGCCATTGTGATATTGAATGATTTTAATACTTCAAAAAGTTACCAAAAGTCAAGGTTTTAGGGTGACACATATAGCAGAGATTGCTTTATTTTCCTCAAAAGAACATGAAACATGTTTGTTGGTTATGTCATTTTCAGTTTTTAAATATATAAATATATATATAAATATAAATTAAATTGATTTTACACACCTATAGCATTATCATACCGCATATCACATTATTTAACAAGTTATCACATTTCACGTTTTTCTTTAATATACTGCAGCCTTAAAATAAGTAAAAAAAGAAATAAATAAATTGTAATTGTAAAATAAAAAACACACACACACACACACACACACACACACACACACCCTTGTCAAAGTGGCTCAGATCCTTACGTTTACCCATTTTTCCTGCCTTCAACACATCAACTTTGAGAACTGACTGTTCAGTTGCTGCCTATTTCAGCTTTATTTCAAGAGGTTCCACAAAAATATGGCATTTACCATTTAGAAATTACAGCCATTTTCACAAAGTACTCCCATTTTCACAAGCTCAAAGGTATTTGGACAACTGACTGACAAGAAGTTAATTGACCAGGTGCAGTTCGTTCCCTCGTTACGTCAAGACAAATGAAGCAGATAAAAGGTCTGGAGTTGATATCAGGTATTGAGTTGGCATTTGGCAGCTGTTTGACTGGAGCTAATAATATGAAGTCCAAGGAGATCTCAATGCAAGTGAAAAAGGCCATCATTAGGCTGAAAAAAACAACATAAATCTCTAAGAGAGATAACAAAAACCTTAGGTGTGGCTAAATCAATTTAAATTAAATGAATTTATTATGATGGTGTGTAAAGGCAAAATCACAAAAACTGTCATTGTCCAAATCTGAATGTACATTGTTGCTTAGGAATTATCATGTCAATCATTAAGGGCTTCCATTTGGCTAAACAACAGACTACAGTTAATTTTTAAGTGCTTTCAGACAATAAGTCATAAATAAACAGTGTAAGAGTGACATTTTGAATTTTGTTGCTTTTTCAGTGGCTTCATTGGTGTAAAGGTAAACTAGCTACATACATCATGCATTTAGAAGTAATATATGATTATTAACTGGTTTTATGAGTGGATTTCTTATGTGCATGTTTACGTGTTGGATAAAATATTGTCAAAATATGATTATTTGCGATTATCAGATTACTTTATGTAAATGTACTCATCATGCTACGACTAGATCATTTTGCAATTAGATGAGAGAAATGTTTTATGTATTCCTCCTTCGGGCTGTATGGTAGAATAATTAGTCTTTTTTTATTTTAGTTTATTGGACTCTGAGGAGCCTGGAGCCACAGCGATGTTGGCATGAGCCATTGCTCTGTGGCATTTAAATGCAGCAGATCATTCTGCACTTTATCATTGAGTATAATGTCTTCAAATTCATTCAGTTAAAAAGCCCCCAAACATTTAAACGACTGCATTGCATATGAATGAATGTTACGCAAACACTGGGCTCTAGGGCAATTGCTGAGAAATTAGATGGTATTTCTTTCTGTCCTTCTTCTCCTTCTCTGTTTACAGAGAAATTCTAGCAAACATGCCTGCGTGAACAAAATGCTTATCTCAGATATCTCCTTATCGTTCATTAGCTGCATCGGTCTTCCTGTTAACTTGTCCTTCTCATGGTGTCTCCTAGCTGAGGTGTCGCTTGAGCTCCTTGGTCTGCCATCTTGTTCACTGTATCATGAAGCGAGAAACTGTGAACTGTGACTGCAGGTCGCTTTTCAGTAGAGAAGAGAAAAGACAAAAATTATGCTCCTTAAGGATCAATAATTAATTGCAGGTGTGCGTGTGCGAAGGTGATGAGTGTCTCTCAGGAGGATGTGACGATTAGTTGCGGATTCCTGTCACTGTAGAGTTGGCCTCCGCCTTCATACCGATTCGTTAATATTAATTGCCACTCTTAAAGTGGAAGCCATTTGTCGAGGAGCTTGGACAGCTGTAGGAGAATGAATAAACCTCTGTACAAAGTGGTGGATTGCATGTCGCGCAGTTCAAAACAGTCCCAAGCTGGAAAATTCATTTCCTTTTAACGTGTTTATTGCGACCTTGTAGATTGTCGTGCTTGATATTAGCTCTAAAAATGACAGACTTGAGAGGTGGTAGGACATGAACAGAATTAAATGTAGGATTGAAATGCCACACATTTCAAATGGGATATCCTATCTAAAGATAATAATTATTTCTTGGACACCTCAGAAACAAGTGAAGAAAGAAAAGTTTGCCTGGAGGCATTCTCACAAACCGTTGGTGTTTTAGAGAGGTCTAAGTATTATTTATGCTGAATCCGGTAAGCCAACCCGTCTTTAATGTTTAGTCACTGTAAATAAGTAAGGGATGAAACATGACCTATAGCCTATACATATATATATAATTCACAGAGTGTAGCAGAGTTGCTGTTACCAGCCCAAAATGGACTGTGAAGTGTTTTATTCGTCTTATACCACAGTGATTTAGCAACAATTGCATTTCTTTAATTTATTAATCAGTGAAACACAATCCTTTTAGGTACATACATATTTCATAATGGAGAAGTTAGTTCCTGTTATCAGTTATGTAATAGCAGGAATCATTTTCTCACCAGCCTTAACCTTTCTCTCTCTCCTGATGAAATCCATCAGGTCAGTAAAAGTCTTCAGGACTTGACGGTTTTCACCATGAGAGAGATTTTTAAATTATGAAAACTTTCTACAGTTTCAGTTAGCGTATACAGTCTCTGAAGTTCGAAAATGTGCCGAACCGTTTGATAGGGAGCCGTGGAAACAAATAGGCATGTACTTGTCTCATTATCTCATGCTACAGTTTGTTTGTTGGCAATATTCTTGGAGCAGCTCCTAAATATTATGGATGAATCTTGTGGATCTGAGCCCCTACATTAAGCTGGCACTGAAACTCTGTTTGTGTTGTATAAAGTGGTTTAATGATTGACTGTAATGATAGCCGCATATTGCTGTTTGGGACTGAGAGGACAATGGCGGCATACTGATGGATGATACTGAGCTGAAAACCCAGAGATGTGTGTGTTTTTCTCTTTGATCAGTGGCACAGCATCATTTATGGGCTTGTGGGTGAAAATGATGATGCAACAAAATGAAAATTTGTGGTCAAGGCTTAAGCTAATTACCAGTATTTTTTTTAAATTGAATTTGCATAAATGATAATTATGTTTTGAAATCAGTGAAACTGGTTTACAAAACAGTACTGAAACTAATTCTTTATAAACTCCTTTATAAACTGTTCACTCAGCAGTCTTTTGACTTTTCTAAATGTGTGTATTATGTGACATGTTTTCTTATTCCTTGTACCTCTTCTGACATGACTAAACAAAGCTGAAGATATCCGAACAGCAAACAGATGTGTAGGCCACTCGGCACTTAAAATTCAAATTTACTTTTGCCAGAACTCGAACTAATCAAGAATATAATTTTTTTTTCTGGCTTGTTTAGTGTTATGACAGTTTTTATCAGCAAAGTAAACAGCACTAATGTGCTGTTGCTGGTTAGATCCACTTTTTTTTTAGACTGTTCATAGATGCAATTTATGTTTATATCAACTCAGTACAGAGTTTAATAAATTATATAGGGAAAAAAGACAAATGGACATCACAAAGAGTCCAAAGTAACATATGCGGCCAAACAAGGCTCAGTAATCTCAGTAAAGAGAAGGCAAGACTTTGCAAAGCGTTAGCTAAACATTGGGGTATATAAAGAGTAGGTCATTAAGGAAATAATGAGCATAGGTAAAATGTAATGTTTAGTATTCGGGTGAAGAGGACCTCTGGTGGCGCGCTGTGCTGTGGAATTGGGTTTGACTGTAACAGTACTACAAATCATTGAGAGGTGCTTAAATAATAAGGTCAGGTGTTAAGCATCACTTTGTTGCTTTGATAAGAGCAGCGTTGTGCTTATTTTTTTATACTGTGATTGACAACATGGCAACAAACAGAAAACCCAAACGGATGTTCTGTTCTGCTTTTCATGACCAATGTGATTGAGGTTTTTTGCCCTCAGATAGTGGAGAATTATTGTGGTGCTCTGGTCTGAGTGTATTGGAATGAGTTATAAAATACCAAAGAGGAACAAACAAGAAACACAAAGCAGTCGGCATCATTACTCATTTAGGTAATGACTTTTGGCTGAATGTTATATATATATTTGTAGCCCTGGTTGGAAATGCTTTTTAAATTATAAGGCAGAATAGCATGTGTTTTTGTGTTTGTGTGTATGTGTGTGTATCTTGTTAGAAGGATGGAAGAACTGTCAGTGACTGGCTCTTATAAAAGATGTCTCAGAGACCCTACATCAGATGAGAGAAAGATAGAAACTGTCAGATTGCTCATTTTCTGCTGTTGACAACCGACGTAGAAAGTTTGTAGTTAAATTGAACGGTTGACATACAGGAGCAGATTTGCAGAACAACACACTGTGTTTGGTTTGGCTTTCTTGGCTTTTTGTTGCTTATTTATAAGACTGTGGAGGGATTAAGGTAGAATATTTACTTCTTTACAGTACGATTCCTAAATGCTTTCACCATTAATATTTTATTAATGCTTGGAAGTGTGTTGGGATTTTTACTCATCTGATTTAGTAAACAGTGCGAATCACACAAAGAGAGGCTTTTAAAAGCTTTTCAAAAAATGTCTTTCAATTGTTTTGTTTTTTTGATATTCCACTTTTGTAGAGTAAAGTTACAGTTTAGACTTTTTCAAAATTATTATTATTATTTTTTTTTACAGCACATGAATTATAGTGGCCTGCAGGACAGTTTTAATGTACAAAACAATCAAAGTTAATAATACAAACCTTAAAGGATTCCAGTTATAACATGGCATTAAATCAAAGATCCATCAGACTTTCAAAATTATATATAACAGAAAGCTTTTTTTAAATCTTTTTTTTTTTTATTATTCAGGATGGTTGAGCAGTTGAACTAAGATATAACATTTTTATTGCTTTTTTCACTCATTTTATGCCTGAATTACAGGGTTATAGAAGTGCTGAACTTAAAATTTGCCCTTTTCTTTACTTTCTTTGCATGTTATTTCCTCAGTTTTACTTTTTAGTGATGATAACCCAGGAAACAATTTCTCTTGGTTATATAGAGAAACATCTTGCACTCGGTCCATTTCATGCATGTCTTATATTTACAGCCCTTATTTCTGCATTGTTCTTCATGCCTGCAGTCTACCATCTCTGGCATGTGCCTGGCTGCATATGGATGCACTGATGAGTCTGGTTCGAATCCACCTTTTCGCTGCTGGCTCATACTCTTCTTCACTGTCTTTGCTTACACTGTTGTTAAGTTCAGGACAATTCAGCAGCTCTTCAGCTAGGTGCAGTTTGAATTCCAGGGACTTCCAAGGAGTGTCCTTTGCAGGTCTTTTCAGGGACTTGCTATCGGACATGTACTGAATCCAGGAGTTGGAAATAGCAACATCAAAGAAGTGTCTGATATCATGAAGAGTGACCACACGTGTTGTCCATTTTTTGTCTTTAAAAGTTAAGCATTTGATCACACAAGTCAACACCACCCATGTTGCCATTGTATTCCCTAATGATGGCTGGTCTTCTCACCTGGACATGTGCAGAAATCTTCAGAATCCTTCCCATGTATGGTAGAGGCCATTAGCACTGATTTATACCACTTTGTGATGGCCAGCTCAAGACACTTTCTAACCTCAACATAGGTAATCCTCTCTCTTCTTGTTACAATTGCTTGTCGCTAGTTATCCAACATGGCTTTGGCACTGTTCTTCATTATGGCTCCAGTTGCTGGAAAGCCATTTTACAGCAATGCATCCATGAGCCTGACTGATGTGAAGTACCGGTCAAAGAATAGCCGACTTGATGTGGGAACAGACTCGACCATGCACAGGACAGCTGCAGCCTCAGTGCCCATTTCCTTACCATTAAATCTATTCTTCACTTGGTACACTTCAAAATCCAGCTTCAGACCATTTGGAGCAGCAAGGACAAACACCTTCAAGCCAGTACGGTAGGCCTGGAACAAACTGCCTAATTGGACAGCGGCCTGTGAAAGGAATGATTTGCAAACTATGAGTTTTCCTGGTTTTGGAAGGCTAAGGCAGCCTTGCTTTACTCTGTCAAGGAGTGGCATGTCTTTTCAAAAAATGTCTCTCTTCTTTGTTTCCTCTGGTACATCAAGGTCATTTACAATTTTTCTCTTGAATCTCTCTCTTCATTATGTTGCTTATTATTGGCACTTTGTCTTTTTTGCCCAAATCATTTTAATTCTTGGATAGCTCAGGCAAGCCATGTGGATTGATGTACCAAAGAAGACCTTCATTTCCTCTGATGTGATGTGATGTGATGTGATGTGAGGTTCAGAGACTCTGATTTTACCTTTAGCTTCCTTTGCTTTGTAAATGTTACCAAATCCTGAAAGACTTTACTGTCAGTGTACTGGAATCCAGTTTGTTGGGTCATCTTGGTAATCAGGTGGCTGAGGCAACACGGTATAAATCTTTTAAGATGGGGAAAAACACAAAGGAATATAATAACAGTTAACTGGTTAAATTAATAATATAGTAATATAGTTATAATATTATAATTATTGGATATATTTCTTGTAAGGATAAATGCTATTCCTGGTCATCATGGAACTAAAGAAGACATACAGTATGTGGTAATCCTGGCCCATAGAGGACGATGACTATCCTATTGATCTGTGTCTGTCAACTGATCTGATGAGCCCCCTGTCTCATCTCCAGCACTCTCTGCGTCTTCCTCAACAGGCTCTCTTCCTCTTCATCTGATAAATTTAAGTCTGAAATTCCTTCAATAATTTTGTACAAACTCCTCTCTACTTTTGTTCTGTCTCCTACAATTTGTGAAGGTAACTTTAAGACAATCATGACATGTCCACTATTCTTAAACAGGCTATTATTTCAACACATGATGTAGTAAAATTCTCTCTGAGCTCACTACATAATTCCTTTAATACACAAGAACAAATTTGGATATCACTGTAAAATATATATATATAAATTACTAAACAACATTTGACTTACCTTTTCTCTTTCCATCAAATGTGTTTGTTGTTATAGATGCAATTCTGTGCCTAAAGGATATAGTTTAAAGAGTAACTGAAATGAGAAAAGGGGGAGATTTAAAAACATAATGTTCACTACAGAGTACACAAATGAACAGAATGGGTCTCAGGAGGAGATATACTTAGCTTTTATCAATGCCAGCAGTAAAAGAGACTAGGAGGGGAATGAAGGTTTCTGGAGTGTTATACTGGCTGTCACTTGTTGGCCCAGCATGACCTCTCTCTCTCTCTCTCTCTCTCTCTCTCTCTCTCTCTCTCTGACTCATTGTCTTCTTAAAACCTGGCTTGGAGAGTGTGTGTTTTGTGCCTTTGTGTGATGCTTCTTTGCCTCTGCTTTCTCTGCCTCTCATATGCATGTGTATTGTACACACACAACAAAATGTTTAAGAATGTAGTTATTATTTTGGCTTTAAATGAAACTACAGGCAGTCTCCAACTCATTCATTGGCATTACAACACACAGTCAGATATTGATACTGAGCAGTCAGAAGTCAACATTTACAAATGTACCATGCCTGAGATATATTTGATTATTATTAAAGCATATACCTGTACTCAAGCTATACGCACAGTGTTAGAGGGTAGTGCTGAAGCCTCACAGCTCCAGAGTCCCTGGTAAGATCCTGAGCTCAGTTTACTGTCTGTGTGTGCGTGGGTTTCTTCGGGATACTCCGGTTTCCTCCCACTGGCCAAAATCATTCAGCTAGGTAGACTGGCTATGCTAAATTGCCTCTAGGAGTAAATGAATGTGACTGTGTTTGTGCTTGGTGCCTTGTGATGGATGGGCATCCTATCTGGGGGGAAGTTCCCCACTTGCCCAGTATTAGCAGGATAGGCTCCGGATCCACCGAAACCCTAATAAAAGACATACTGGTATTTGAAGATGAGTGAATATAAATATATATGAGCATATACATTCATAATATTAACATAGTAAACAAGCCTGAATATTCCAGTCCACAGAACTAGTGTTGTCAAATATTATAAGTTAACTGTTTTGCTGACTCTGATTGAAGTGGAGTCAAGAGTGATTTGGTGCTGTGAGTGTATTTTTGTTTTTTCTTTCATTTAAATTTAATGAAGCTTTGCTGTCTTTGAAGAATAATTGTGTCATTGGGAAGAGGTTGGAAATGTATATGATTTACACTGGATTAAAATAAATGACTAAATACTGAAAAATAGATGCAGCAATTGTGTGTGTGTGGGGCCATGTTTGAACAATTGAGTGATTAGTATCAGACAGGACTGTGCTGGTTGTTTTTGCAAGGCCGTTACCATGGGAGAGAAGTATCCATGGAGACTGTGGGATACCCCGACTCGATCTCCCTAGGTCATGTGATGTCTGATCTATGTTGCCGGAACATAAACAGACCGTGTTACACTACGCTATCACATCCACTCCCCATTTGGCTCTCTCTTACATACACCCACCCACCCACCTACCCACGCGCACACACACACACACACACACACACACACGTCTCGCTCACTTATTCCTTACAAGTAGGATGTGCTGGTGGGCGAAAAATCCGACTGCCTCGTACAGTCAAGAGAAGCTCTATGTCCTTAGTCAGTCTTTCTGTTATTGGTTTATTCTGAATTCTTGATTATAGGTGAAAATATTGCTGTATATTATAGTTCAGCTTTCTAACAATTTTCTTCTTTGTCTTTGTGTATGCACTTACAGCTTCAATAGTGCTTTGCTTGCACTGCTGATGAAGGATTTTATACGAAATGTTTTGTTTCAGAAAGACCTAACCCTAACTCTAGGTTATGATCATGATCAAAATACAGTTGTAAACAAACAAATAAGATTATGAGATTATGTGTGAACACATTACATCAGATTGATCAGGGGTGCCTGAGAGAGCATTTAGAGATTGTGAGCTTCTGTGGGTTTATGCATAATGCTTCCCCTGTGTCTGTTTTTCAGCAGTCTGCATAGTGTGTGTATGGGTTTGTGAGTTATTGATGTGTTAAGGCCACATAAATGTCCCCAAGGTTTAAACTCTCTGAACTCTATCAAACTTGTCTGAGCTCAGCAGTTGCTAAGCACACATGAAAGGTTTACTCTTATTCTCTCCTCCAGATGCAAAAATGTATGTAGTTAGACAAGCGTACATCAAGCAATCAGTCTCTTGTAAGCCTTTTAAAGGTTTAAGATAATTTAATTACATTTTGTGCCTGACATAGATTGAAGACAATTAAAGGGTTACATTTTTAAAAAGCATTTCAAAAGTTACAAGTGCTGTTGTCACACATTCCCTCTCCCTGTTTTTGTTTACATTGCCATGTGCCTCTGTTTCTGTTCTAGTCCCATCTTATATCATTGGTTGACTACCCTAATGTGTTCACCTGTTCTGTGTCTCACCTTGGTTAGTTTGCTTAGTTGTATCCTGTTGTTTCTGTTCCTCTTTACGAAGACATGTTGGGCCCTTTGTCCATTAATCCTTATTCTCTGCTTCCATGTTTCCTCGT
This sequence comes from Pangasius macronema, assembly GCA_037577455.1. Classification (NCBI taxonomy): domain Eukaryota; kingdom Metazoa; phylum Chordata; class Actinopteri; order Siluriformes; family Pangasiidae; genus Pangasius; species Pangasius macronema. The sequence continues at coordinate 3,975,562 of CM074957.1, forward strand.
GTTGACATTTTCATAACATGGATTATCCTGTTTTTATGTTTCCAACCTCTGTTCTGAACTCTGCTACGTACTTCGATAATGATTCCTGGATTGCTGTAAATAAAACACACATTGTGTTTACACACTTGTGTCCTGCTTTCAATGCTGATATACAAACACAGTCAGATGTGTGTCTGAGATTTTACTTCTTCAGTAATTTGTAGTTTAACACCAAGTGTTTAATATTCATACAACCCAACATAACCTTAATTCAAGGTTCCTTATTTGTCACATGCTTATTACATTCATGTGACGTAATGTAGTGAAATGTTTTCTTAGTTTCTAGTCTTACAGTGCACCAACGAACAGGATCAACAACGAACCAAGATATATACACACACACTAAAAATAGAATATAATAAAAATATAGTAGACATAATAAAATATAGTAGCCTATAGAAGAATGTTATATGAATAAAATAGAATGTGTAAAGAACAAAATGTGCAAATATGCAGAGCTGCACAGAAACTATATAGTGTGCAATTTTTTCCTCCTATAGTGCCAGCTGTGTATGTGTGACTGTGTGAGAGGTAGGAATATGCAGTCTCTCTCAAGTGTTCTCATTCAGT
>CM074957.1:3984042-3998592 GCA_037577455.1 Pangasius macronema
GGTCATAAAATGAAGCCATCAGGAAATGTCATCATTCGCTCAGCCAGTTACATCATGAGCTAAAATGATGATTCAAGACCATGATTCACTGTTAGCCTTAGCCTTGGCTGTGTTCTTTCAAAAATTCAAAAATCCTTGATTTCTGTAAAAAAAGAAATCAACACGATTTCATCACGATTTCAACATTTCAACATTTTGATTCTGAGCAAATTTGAGCCAGCTTCAGCACCTTGTAGCCCCGCCCCTCTTCCGCCTCATAAGCAAAGTTGCGACTGTTGAGTGCGTGAAGTGTCCAACAATGCGCACTTCATAATAAGTGCATCATGAGGGTACTTTAAGTGCATTTCTTGTTGGAATTTTCAGTGTGAACACACTAATCACATATTTATACTACAAAATGGCATAGAAATGGTGCGTAAGTGTGTGATTTAGGACGCACTTTCAGTCTTCTTCAGGAAATGTGAAAGAAGGAAGTGAATGCCATTTTTATTTTTTTTCATTTTCCTTCTTTATATGCCAAACATACTGAGTGTTTCATACATCTGAGTTTCAAAGCTTCCAGAAAAGTATGACCCAACAAAAGACAAGCCTATAACTAACCTAAATTTAATTATCATACTGCAGTTACACTGTTACAAAGTACAACTGTGGTATGCCATATGCAACTGCATAGGAGCTCCGCGTTTTAACATCGAAGTACGCCGCTGTGACTCACTCAAAAATAAACGAGCAGTTTTCTTTTTTCCTCGGCAAAAATGGTGGTTGAATGGCCCCATCCCCTTACCCATCTCATATTAGTGGTGTTTTGGCAGTTGCTTTTGTCTTAGCTTGATTTACCTGCTTGAAGTGTGTGCTGATGCAGCATCCTGGCTTTTTGTCATGGTAAATGGAGAATATTTTGGGTTCATTACTGTGAAAATCTATGTCTGACTTACCTAACAGACAGGTATATAGTTACTAGAAATGCCACTGACAATTTCATGTACATGTTTTAAATTCAGACACTAGAAAAGTTTACATTGCAGGTCTGAATATGTATTAATAATGGCCCACATTTGTTTTGAGAATTTTGGTTTTCTGTAATCTAAATAAACTCGTACAGCGTATCGGAGATTCGTAAAAATGATCACTGCACAGACTTAAACTATAAAATTCCTAGTGATTATATAGAGCTTATTTTTTTATCATAGCCTTTTATGATATTAGTGCAAATGCCAAGAATATTGTAAAAATAATTAGCAAAGAAAATGTTGTGCAGTCTTCATTCCCCATGCTTGATCATGCCTAAAGGCAATTTGAGCTATAGGGCTTATTGCAGGCTTCTGTGATATCAGTATGGCATTTATGGCGATTAACAAATGAAATATTTGTCTAGCTCTAGGCTAAGATGGGGGAACGAGGGAGAGGAATAGCAGAGATACAGATCATACACTCTCATTTTTTGTATTATACTTTGTGCTATTAATATGTATCTTTCTCCTGGAAATGTGTTACTTAAAAAAGATATAAGTTGCATAATCTAGGTAAGTTGTACATACTAAAGGTAGAAGTGACAAGAAATGGCTGTCTTGTTGTTCTTGTCATCCTCTTTCTCAGTACACACCATCCATCTGCTCCAATAAAGGGAGCTAATGTGTGTACTCACACAACTGCCTTGTGGGTTATGACCATAATCCTTAATATACTGTTGGGATCAATAAATAAAAGGTAACGAAATGCCGTGTCTCAGTGTTAAGAGTCAAGGCCCTGTGAAGTGAATGACTGATTGATGGAGTAATTTATCAGCCTGTCATGAGAGAGAGAGTGAAGAATTAGAGACTTATTCAGGACATGCACTCATTTCTGATTTCATTACCATTTGCTTAAAATAGGTATATGCCTTGTGCCCAGTATTCCTGGGATAGGCTCAGGATTCACCATGCCCCTGACCAGGATAAAGTTCTTCCTGGAGATGAATGGATGAATGAATGGAGGTAGAAGGGAAGGGTGTAGAGAAGAGGGAGCGGGACCACCTTTTAGTGCCATTTTTCAATTTGAGATATTGGAAATGGGAGAAAATGATTGGTTAGAGCTCCACAGGAATTCTCTGCAAGGTGAAATTCAATTGGATGGGAATTTAGATAATTTTTTTGTCTGTCATTTTGGGGGTATTTATATTGGATCTAATTAGAAATTGGATGGATGTGTGAAGGATATAATTGGTAAGGGGTTTAGATGAGAACAGGTGTGGAATGAACTCCTGAGTTGTTCAGATGCAGAGGGAACTCTCAGCTGAAAAGCTGAAAATTGGCCTGTTTTCTCCTAAATGACTCTGGGGTGCATTCTGTAATTCATTAGAACTCGTGGATGTGAAGTGGTTTTCATAACTAAGACTGATTAACTGCAGAGGCCACATGGTTAAATATAATATATTAATAGCAGGTTTTCAAAGCACCTCATTTTGAGACAGAAACATACAGTTTCATTTAGTATATGATTTTTTTCCCCACTCTTCTTTTTGCTCACTGACATGTGAAGCTTGGAATGCACCAATCCGACATTGACTGGTACTGCCATGTGATGCTCGGTCCACTGACTTGTATTTAATTATTTATTTTTATACTTAATTTTATGCAAAGTAAGCTTAGGCCTTTACTTTCATCTTAAGAACATAATTAGCTTTTTTTTTTTTTATAAGAGCTTTTGCAAATCATTTCAAGTAATTAAGAAGGTGAAAAAGTTAGTATTTGATCAGTTTTGGACATTCTCGCCAGTATTATATTGAACATGGAACAGTGGAACTGATTCATATTTACATTAAACATTTGAGCACACCTGACTGAATGAAAGCAGCATGGTAGTGCAGCAGGTAGCTTCACAGCTCCAGGGCCCAAGTTTGATTCTGTGCAGGTTCTGCCTGTGTGTGTGTGTGTGTGTGTGTGTGTGTGTTTCCTCAGAGTTCTCTGGTTTTCTTTCACCTCCCAAAAACATGCTAGTAGGTGGACTGGCTAAGATCAATTGCCCCTAGGTGAGTGTGTGTGTGTGTGTGTGTGTGTGTGTGTGTGTGTGTGTGTGTGTGTACATGGTGCCCTGCTATGGACTGGTGTCCCATCCATGGTGTCCCTGGGATTGGGTCTGGATCCACTATGGCCCTGCCAGGATAAGCGGTTACTGAAAGTGAGTAAGTGAGTGATTGAATGAATGTTGTCCATGATGTTAAATACACATTTATATAAAAGATAAAACAAATAATGAAGCTGATGTTTTTTAAATACTAGACCAATATGACTCTTTAAGACTTTTGGACAAGCATGCAAGTGGCTGCTCATGAAGCTGGTTGAAGGCCAAAAGCGGCCATCAAGTCTAATGTCTAATCTCTCTCTCTCTCTCTGTCTCTCTCTCTCTCTCTCTCTCTGTCTGTCTCACATACTTGTTTGCCCTCCTATCTTCTTTGGAATGGGGCTGTGTGTAGAGAAGGTGTTTATTTCGGGACTGTGGTCTTGCAGTCTGAACTTTGCACAAAAAAATAGCACACGTTTCCCAGAATTACAGACTGACTGAATTATTGCCTTCACCAACTGTAGTAATGTGTAGAGTCTACACATAGTGAAATGAGGCATTAGTCTACTCTGCATTAGTAATGCTTATCTCTTTCAGTAATGTGTTCAAAGAGGAAGTTCAAAGTGCTGTCCCATTATCAGCCTCTAAACAGCGGAGCTAAGCATTCTGTGTAATAGTTTAATGAGGCTCCTTTATGGCATTGTCTTTTGTGAGAACTTTTATGGTCTATTACTTACAGGCTTTAATAATTAGTGTACCATGGAGGCGAAAGGTACCTTGGGATGAAACTAATAGAAAACACTGGATACTCTTGGTGTCCTGCAGAAAACTCGTATCTTCACAAATAGAGCTCAGGATGGAATATGGGTCTCGTGACTTAGGGTCTTCGTCTGGGTTTGATCATACACAACCTTGTTCTGGGTCTCAATATTCAGAATCTGGGTCTTCAGTGTGCCTTGGCATGGATTCTGCAAATCTCTGGAATTGTACTAGAGGGACAAAACACCTTTCTACAAATACATGTGATTCATCCTCATCAAACTACTCGGGAGGCCCTTGTGACCTTTGGTTGGGGGGCGGGGCCATCTGCAAGAGAAATGCTTTTTCATAGGGTAAAGGTGAAGAACTTTGTATTGATGTGTAATAGTTGTTCATTCTCAGGGGAAGTAGAACCCAATCATATGAGGAAAAATAAACGCCCCTCCCACAGCATAACAGAGCAGCTGGACCCCTACACTTTAGGGTGAATCATACAGGCTTGTACTGTTCTCTTGGTGTATGCTACACATGCACTTGTCCACTTGTTATAATATTATGAATGGTGACTTCTCTGACCAGATCACTTTTTTCCACATCCCTGTTGAACAATGCCTGTGGTTTTTGGACCACTGAACTAGAATGTGCATTTGTCTTTGTAATGACAATCAATGGTTTGATTCAGTTCAACCCTACTGTATGTTGTTGATGGATGGATTGTTCTTACTGACAGTCTGATCACGTCCTGCTTTGACATTCTCAGTCACCATTACTCTTGTGTTTTTTTTCCTTAGATAACACACTGATAACGGACAAGCATCACAGTCTTTCTATGTGTGCTTTCAACCACAATTTACTACCCTATATAATGACATCTTTCCTATAGATCTAAATGCAAATTTCACTTCACTGTACTTACTGATTCTATTGAAAAACGAGACAGCTGAACAGACGTCTGTGTCCAAAGATCAGGGAATAATGAACCCTCTTTCAAAGTCACATAGATCTTTCCGGCTTGCCGTCTTGGTTAATTGCTTAATTGTATCATGCAGTCTGGAAGCATCGTTAGCCATTATGTTCCACACACACACACACACACACACAAAACCCCTCAGTCTTATCTTCCTGTGTTTCATTGCTATAATAAATTAATATCTGGCAAAGTTCTTCTGACATTCAAGCATCTATCCAAAAATCTGCTTAAATTCATCCTACAAGTCACAGTAGTAGTGGTTGTTAAATGACCACACGAGTCAAACTGTGTAGAGTATCAGCAACTGTTTGCTTACTAGTCTGGACACATGGTGAGTTTGGGGGTCCCGGGGCTATTGTTCTACATTTTGCTGATACTAATAAAGCTGTTGTACAAATTCTACATACAGACATGTCATTGTCAAGACAGATCTCTGTGTGTCCTTCTACTGTATGGAGCGCAACAGTACTCGCAATACTCATACACACATGACATCCATGACTAATTTCAAAGCACCAAAAGATAATATTTCTTCATTCATTCATTGTTTGATTGATTGATTGATTCATTCATTATTTAATTAATTATCTCACTATATGCTGATCTGGGTCCACAGTGATAGAAGGGATGAACCCTGGATTACACACCAGTCCACTGCATGGCAGAAAGATAATGTTTTTTTTTCTCAGCAAAAAGTTAATTTATATTATACAGTTTATTATATACAGATATTCAGTTACTGGAGATTGGGTTGTTTGTCTATTCGTCACCCTTTCCCTTTTTTCTGTTTATAACAGAGTGAGAGGAGGGCTGTAAAGTTTCAGTTTGTCCACATAGGCAGCTATGAAATCTAATAGACAGGCGACAGGAGGGCTGTAAAACATGAGCACTGTCTCTGGCTTAAACTTTTATGTACATGTGGGTGTTCGTGTGGACGCGTGTGTGTGAACATGTTGCTCAATTTATCTTTCATTTGGCCTGAACAGAGGCAACTACGACATTTGTCATTTTACTTATTAAACCTTTAATTTGATGAGAGGAAACAAGTTTTTAAAAAAAGGAGTATGGAATATGACTGGCAGTGTGTTTCTTTCTGCTTGAATGTGAATAATGTTTCTGACTAGTCACATGAAGAGATAAATGTGAGCTGATAAATATGTTCTAATTCGTGTGAATTTTGTTGCAAGAGACCGAGATGCTGAATAAAGAGAAACAATAGGGTTATTAAAGTAATGTTAATAATTACTTTGACCCAGGTACATTTAAAGGTAAACCCATGAGTCGACTTTCATAGTAAAAACACTTCAAGGATTCTCTAATGCAAGCATAATTTATAACGATTCTTTGAACGATTTGAACCGCAAACCCTTTTTTCCCTCAAAATCTTTTGCACAAGCTTCATCACTTCAATATGGATCACACTGACAGCCTTTTTCACTAATTGTCATGTTTTTCTCTCTCACACGCACTCTTATTCTCTCTTTCTTTCTCAGAGTCACTCACACATTGGGAAACTCTAGTGACCTGACTAACTCTTCCAAAAAGTCCAAGTTTGATTCATTTTCTTAACAATCAGAGCTGAGTTGGCCTGCTGTGTGTGCTGATAACATTACACCCTCCCTCAGTGCACAGGCAAACCCAGATTAGGAGCTTGTGTGCCGGATTCGCTCATTTTTCTTCATGCCTCTTTAAACACTTTAAGTCTTATAAATTCTACACACACGGGAAAGAGTCGTGATTGGAGTTCTAGGTGGAACAGTTTGAAAGATGGAAAGTCACGATTTAGACCTCAGCACCTTCAAACAGAAGATAATTCAGCCAAATGACTGTGTGATTATTGAGTGATTATTCACACCTTTCACCAGTAAGCTCTGGTTAGGACACACGCAGAAGCTTCTCAGTTATTTCCCGATTCCCAGTGAGCACAGAGTTCATTCCATATGCATTTATTTGTATTCTGCCAGGTGCTTCTCTCTTGGTTTTGGTACAGTCTCTGCCCCTGTCCTGTCATTGGCCCTGTTGTCAATAGTATTCACATGGTCTGTGCTTGATTTGTGATTAATTTACCTTCTTATATCAGTGTCACTGATCTTTGTGACGTCTTGGCAAATTTTATCATGCCTTGTTGCCCCTAATGCCTTGATTCATGTTTCCAGATTTTAACCTTCATCTGTATGCCAATAATGTAACATTTCCTACCTGTGCTTTGATCCATGCTATGCACATCGACTATGATTATTTGGATTGCCTCTAACAAATACCACGCTGAGTTTACACACTCGCATTACCCCGCTTAGGGGTGTGTGATATGTTGATATTAGATTGGGAATGATTAAAATCTCTCTGCGAGCTGCCTTTACAGAGAGGCTGTTAGTATCATGCTAAAGTGCACATTCTGTCAGTTCTATGGCTGGCGCCCCCGTCTCAACATGCAACACGATGTACCTTCACGTCCCCTATAGAGTGCCGCAGGCCACCCCGGGAAAGATAGCATCACCCTGGTTCCCTCAACAAAAAGCCAATAGGATTTTTCCACTGTGGAAAATAAGCTCTGTGACCAAAAAATGTTTTCATCAACTTCAACTTTTATGACTTATGAAGCCTAAATACAATCTCCGGAAGTAAAAAGCTAAAGTTAGGCTATAAGTGAAGTGACCAGGTATGGTGATCCATACTCAGAATTTGTGCTCTGCATTTAACCCATCCAAATGCACACAGAGGGAGGAGTTGTGGGGTTCAGTGCCCAGCTCAAGGGTCTCATCTCTGGTACTGAGGGTGGAAGAGAGCGCTGGTCATTCACTCCCCACCACCTACAATCCCTGCTGGACCTGAGACTCAAACCCATGACCTTCAGTTTCACCTTTGTGTTACATGTCTGACTCTCTAACCATTAGGCCATGACTGCCCCCGCAAACGCCTAAACGAACTACGCCATGGTCACATGACTTCGTCAGCAGCACCAGTGTTTTTACCTTTGGAAACCAGTGTTTATTTATGCTTATGCTGAACTTGCATTAGGTTACAAGAGTTTACATTTTTATTTAACCTTTTTTAAATAAGCTATTGGTATCGTCTTGTTGTTCTGATTATGTTTATTCTACTTTTCAGCTATCTCAAAACAGAAAGTGAATAGATTGGTTTCGCTGAGGATCTGTGTCTAATAAGCTACCTCACTGTTACAATTCTGACCAATGTTAGATTTTTCGAAACCAGTGTTCATTTTTTCATGCAAGTCTAAACCATGTCACAATTCTTGTTGAATGTTCTTACTTTGCAGAATTGCACACTTGATTAAAATCTGTTTGGAAAAGGTACTTTGGCCTAAATGGTCTCTCATTCTTGGATCATGAGATCATGGATCGTGATCCTGCCTGACAAAAAAAATCATGATATGATATTTTTGCCATATCGCCCACCCCATCCCAGCTCATATAACCACACGTTACACCTAAACTTAATCACAGTAACCAAAAATAAATAATTTTAGTCCAAGAAGTGTTTGACAGCACACAGCAGTGTTCCTGAGCTCCTTCTCACCTGCTCAGTGTTTGATTTTAATGATCTGTATGTGTTACTAACCTCTCTCTCTCTCTCTCTCTCTCTCTTTCTTTCACACACTGAGTTTGCTAGCATTGGGAGGCACTTCTGTTAATACTTCTATAATGAGCAGCACTTGCTCCCCCAGTGCGCTCTGGGAAATCGTTCTATGACCACTCAGAAAAACAAAAACAGCATGCTTGCCCATGATATGAGGCTCATTCATCTGAATGAGCACACAGGCACACTCACACAGACATAAACACGCACACACAAATCCTCCAAATGGCCATGCTGCTAATCTCATTTTGCTCTGTCAAGATGCTCTGATTTCTTCTGTTATTGGACATTTTTATACCTGATAGTTTCAGACTTTTATACAAAATGTGATATTAGACAAAGAGAATCTGTTCAGAACAAAGTTATCCAACACGTATATAGCCCACATGAAAAGTTATGCCCCCCTTAAATTTAATAACTGGTTTTGCCATTTTAGGAGCAGTAAACATGACATTTCTATATTCCTTTATGTTTAAAGGCAGTGGTATAGACGCTATTGAAAAACTCCCATCTCTGACGTTTCTAGTGAAGAAAAATCTGGTACCTACTGTACAGAGGCATGAACTGCATGCAGGGAATCTGCATAATCTGAATGGCGCACCCTGAAAATTTCCTTAAGCAGGTGTGTAACCTGACTCTGAATACACTAGTTGCAGTCTTTAGCTTCATACCAAATCCATATTGCTAATTAAGTTTTTTTATACGTACACTTTATGGCCAAAAGTTTGTGAACAACTAACCATCAAATGTATATGTGGTTCTTCTTCAAACTGTTGCTATAGTGTTGTAAGCACACAATTGTATAGAATATCTTGTCAAAAAATCCTGAAGGATTCCAGTAAGTAACTTGAACAGCATGCTAGTTAGAATTTCTATCATATTTCAGAACCATTCCTATACGATTCCTATAGGATTTGTCTCATAGTACAAGATATAAATATCCTGTAGGATTTTTTAATGCGCTCCATTTGGGTACCTATTCAGATCTGTATGGGAATTCAATGTGATATTTTTAGGAATCCTAAAGGTGCACTTTTCCACTGTAATTTGACAATGGGTCCAAGGATTTCATCCCGATACCTAATGGCAGTCAGGGTGCCATTGTCTAGCCTGTAGAGGTCTGTGCATCCCTCCATGGATATGCTTCCCTAGACCATCACTGACCCATCACCAAACCGGTCATGCTGACGATGTTACAGGCAGCATAACGTTCTCCACGGCTTCTCCAGACCCTTTCACGTCTGTCAGGGTGAACCTGCTCTCATCTGTGAAAAGCACAGGGCGCCAGTGGCGGACCTGCCAATTCTGGTGTTCAATGTCAAATGCAAAAGCTTCTGCAATGGCACATATTGATATGCCATCCTGGAGGAGTTGAACTGCCTGTGCAACCTCTGTAGGCTCCAGGTATCGCCTCATGCTACCAGTAGTGACACTGACACTAGCCAAATGCAAAACTAGTGAAAAACAGTCAAAAAAGATGAGTGGGGAAATAAATGTCAGTGGCCTCCACCTGTAAAACCATTCCTGTTTGGGGGTTCTCATTGTTGCCCATCTAGTGCACCTGTTGTTAATTACATTAACACCAAAGCAGCTCAGACTGATTAACAACCCCCTCTAGCTTTTAAAAAAATTAGAAAATACTCTAAAGAATCAAAAAATCAAATGAGATACTACAGGATAAACTGAGATTCCAACAGGATTTTTGGCAAGAGATGTCTTATGCTGTAGCATTAAGATTTCCCTTCACTGGAAGGAGCCCAAACCTGTTCCAGCAATGCCCGTGGGCACAAAGCGAGGTCCATGATGACATGGTTTGCCAAGCTTGATTTGGAAAAATTTGAGTGTCCTGCACAGAGCCCTGGCCTCAACCCCACTGAACACCTTTGGAATAAACTAGAACACCGACTGCACGGAGAAAATGCATAGAGCATAAGCATGAACATTTGGAGGATATGTTGTAAATAATAAATACAAAATAAAGTTTATGTAGTTTTGTGCCCCTTGGTTCATGACTTTTTGGACGCCGTGTAGTAAGTATATAGTGCATAGTACAGCACACATATGGTGTTTCCTAGTGCTGTAAGTTCTCTTTGGCTTTTATTATAGTATAGTATCACCTGTGCTTGTGTGGTGCATCCTGTAAGGAGAGAGACGGAGACAAAGACAGGAACAGGAGAATAAAAGTGAGAACTGGCTAAAAAAACCCACACAGTGTGTAATTCAGCACAACAACAAACAGCGGATATGTCCTTGTATATATACACCACACCATACTGTTAAGAAAAATGGTCTGTATTTCACTGGATCACAATGATAAAATGAATAAAGAGAGTAGGGAGAGAATGAAACAGGAAGGAAGGAAAGGTGCATGGCATTGGAACTCTGCTGGATGGTCATAGAGGATGGACAAAAAGAAGCTCAGGAAGTGCTTGAGAAAAGAAGCTCTCTTAATGTCTCATAATTTTATGAAGGAAATTGCACAGAAAGTGTCTGCATTCCAGTTTTGTACTGATGTAAAAATAAAATGGAGGAATTGATAGACAAGAAAAATGTGCCTCTTATAGAGAATAATGGTCCGAGTGTGTGATTTGAAATATTCATCTTTTGTTTTATAATTTATGAGACTGAAATCTTGAGTTGATGAACTGGTCAGGTACAAAGCTGAGGCTATTTTTTGTTTGGATTTGAGTGTGAATGATGACTTGTTTTAGGGGTGCTGTTTTGGCCATTATTATTTTTTCCCATCCAAAATAAAGGACGCTGTCACATTAACACACCTTTAGTCTCATGTTCAAACTATAAAGCAGCGTTTCCATGTATATGAAACACCGATATGGTATAGTATGCCAATGTATCCAAAATGTCAGTTTTAGCAGTTAGCTGTCAGTTCATTGAGTGTGACAGGAAGACAAACAGCGTTCAAGAAACAAACATGAAAATATACCGAAACATTTACTGAACATTGATTTACAAGCATAATCATAACCAGTTAGTTGAAACCAACATGTGTGGCAGTGGCAAAGTACTCAGATATTTCTTTGATTTGTGTGAAGCTCAATTCAGTGCTCTTGTCTACATCAATCGCAGTTTGCTGATGTATGATAAAATGTTACAACAGTCCTAAATTATAAATCGGGAACAATAAATCGCAGGAAATGTGTCCATTTGGAGTTTGGGAACCCCTGATTTAAACACACAGATGCCATTTAAAAATACAGAAAGCACGTGCAGCAGTGGGAACTAAGTTTTTTGACATTGGGCTATAAGTACAACTCAAGTAAGCCCTGTGTCAACAGCCATGCAGTTTTTTTTTTTTTGTTTAGACAGGAGTGAAAACTAGGCTGTTGTTTCGACTAGTGAAATAGAGAACAGAGGAGAGAGAGAGAGAGAGAGAGAGAGAGAGAGAACAGGCCACATATGCAAACACAACACAACAATGACTGTATGAAGTTGTCTTGCCAGCGAGGCAGTCACTTAGTGCCCAACTTGATTCATGACAGCTTTAATAGGAAAAGAAGTCCAAGGGTGATATATTCAAATTGCACTAAGATGGCATTTTATGGCAGTTTTTTCTTCTAGATTGAACAAACACAGCATCACAGCCAGGGGAAATCCTCAAATGGCTCTTCAGGCACACTCAAACCATGTTAACTAAGCTAACACATTTATTCTTCCCGAGTCTATCATTTCAGACCCGTCTATGATTACAGACCCGTTGCCCTGACTTCTGTGGTCATGAAGTCTTTTGAGCGCCTCGTCTTGTCCCACCTCAAGGACATTACAGACCCTCTTCTGGNCCCAGGATCCTATGCCAGGTTACTGTTTGTGGACTTCAGCTCTGCCTTCAACACTATTGTCCCATCTCTGCTCCGAGTGCCGGACTCATTGTGCAGGTGGATCACAGGCTTCCTGACAGACAGACGGCAGTTCGTGAGGCTGGGGAAGCATGTCTCGGACTCCCGGACCATCAGCCCTGGATCCCCCCAAGACTGTGTCCTCTCTCCTCTGTTATTCTCCCTGTATACCAACAGCAGCACATCTGGACACCAGTCTGTCAAACTTCTGAAGTTCAGAGATGACACCACCCTTATCGGCCTCATCTCTGATGGAGACGAGTCGGCCTACAGAACTGAGACGGACAATCTGGTGTCATGGTGCAGCATGAATAATCTGGAGCTCAACACTCATAAAACAGCGGAGATGATAGTGGATTTAAGGAATATCTTTGATTCTGTGTTTGTACCTGACATCAAAACAAATTCCTAGTACTGTAGAGTGTCCATTACTGTACCTGGCAAGAAATTGTTTCTGATTCTGATTCACCTGAGGGGATTGTTACAACAGAATAACCCAGACTTCATCAGAGATCTAATACAGTATCACTGCTCACACCAGTACAATGTGCAGAAACATCATTTACATAATAACATTTTCATTCTCAGGCTAATGTGTTTGGTTAGCTATTAAGTCCAGGAACTCCATTAATTTATATTTCTTTTCTAGCAGCTAAGGAATCAAACAAAATGCTAAAAAAATTTTTTTAGAATTGGGCTACAATCCACCCATAGATTAACATAAAATGTCCTCACATTAGTTTTACTTTTTTTACTTTCAATATCCAAAGAAAACTCCAAAGAAAAGTGAGACATAAACTAGTAAATATGAGAACATGTTGTGTTTAAGAGGTAAAGTTTGAATAGTAGTCCATCCAGTCCCCTATAGTCATACATGAGGATGTGTTAACAGAGCTCAGAATAAGCAGATCAGACTGGATAGTGATGTTAATGTGGTGTGTTCTGCTGTGGTCAGCTTGGCTTTGTGCCTCTTGGTGAAAATCACTGCGTCTGCAGCTCTCCATCTGTGTGAAAGGGACAGAATGAAAGAGCAGTATGCTCTTTGACAGTGTGAGAGGGTTAGATAGCAAGAGTAAGTGATTCACAAATAGATTTGCATTATTATTATTAAAAAATGCAATAAACTTAGAGGAAAAAATGCAATAGACTTACTATTACAAAAAAATGCAATAAACTTACAGAAAAATACACTCCTGCTTGCACAGCTACTGTAGTCATGTTCAGATTACAAGCTTCATTTTTTTTTTTTTTTTTTTTGCTTAAATCAGATCTATTGTATATATCTTGTCTGTTTACATTCTTAACTGTAAGTGGCATCAATATCAATTTTACATCATTCAAATACATCAAAAACATAGTTGGAGGAACAAATGAATGCACTTGTAGTCTGAGTGTGCATCACAAATTTGCTCTGGACGTCTTTATCAGGTCAAGAAGGCAAAAAAGGCCAGCTCGCTAGCTTTTGTTGTTTTCACAGCTGAGTGATAAGTGGGTACGGGAGAGGAGTCAGCTAAGGTGAGACTGTGCTGTGGAGGGTGAATGTAGCCTTTGTTTATTGTGCATTCCCTGCATGCACTTCCAGCGTAGAGACAGCAAGCTTCATTTCACCCATGTCTACAATAATCCTCCATCTGTATAACACACTGCAATACCACGCCTTCCAATTCTCTCTCTCTCTCTCCCTGTGCGCATGTGCCGAGTGAGTGCACAGAGAGTTGAGCATGAGCGTTTGGCGTGTGTGCCAGGGGCGAGTGTTCAACTTTTTCTATCTTTTGACCTTTTTTGTATATTTCTCTGGGTGGTTTTAATTCATCTGTTTTGTGAGATTAGTTGGGAAATGTACATAGGTACTAGACCAGGGCGTCTGCTCCCGGTTTTGTACTGGGAGCATGGCTGCCTCAGGTAGCAGGAGTCTGGATTTCCTGACGTGGCGTCATGGTGTGAACGTAGACTCACCTGTAAGTGTAGAAGAATGCAGCCCGGCTGTAGGAGAAGTGGTTGGGCCGGAGAATATTCTGTCCGCGTCTCGCATAAACAGTGCGATTGTCGTATTTGTGAAGACAGTTGATTTAGCGAACCAGGTTGTAGATAGTGGTTAATGCTATTTTTACTCCTGTACTCCCTCTTTCTACTCCTTCGAAGAAAATGACTTTATCCAATGTGCCACCTTTCATTTCAAATGAAATTTTGACTAGAATGCGCTCTCGTTATGGTAAACTGGTTTCTCCGATTAAGATCATTCCAATTGGGTGCAAATCTCCGCTTCTGAAGCATGTCGTGCCATTTAGGCGCTATGTCTACATGATTCTACAAGACAACCTGGACGAATTG
>CM074957.1:4008634-4019599 GCA_037577455.1 Pangasius macronema
CCGAGACTCGAACCCACCACCTTCAGGTTCACCTTCAGGTTACAAGTCCGACTCTCAGACCATTAGGCCACTACTGCCCCCAAAAAAGTCACTTCTGGACCACCCCCTTTTAAATCAAATGCTTGTTTTTAAGTCTGAAAAGAATCAAGAGACAGAAAATGCAACTGATTTATACACATCACTTTTTTGCCATTATTCAATAATTACTTAACTACTTTGGCATCTGTCAGGTAGTGTGTGTGTGTGTGTGTGTGTGTGTGTGTGTGTGTGTGTGTGTGTATGAGTGAGCCCACTCAAACATACAGCTTTGCTCCGAATTGCATCACAGGAGCTGAGCATCGGTACTGAATTTCTCATGTTGTCTTTTATGTTTGATCCACTAGTGTGTGTGTGTGTGTGTACAGAGCATGTCACTAAAGCCCTGAGATGTGCTTGGTTTTTGCTCTCTCTGCTCTAAGCATGAACAGTGGAATTAGCGTGGCTGTTTGGGAAACTGCAGCTGAATTCTGGCAAATGGCAAAAAATTACGTATTAGAACTAAATGGGGTTTTCTGCCTGTAACATACCTTGGCACCTTTACTTTCAGACAGCATGAACATATTTCACCAAAACAACCTTGCCTATGCTTTCCTCATGTGGTGAATGTTATGCTTTAATCAAGCTGTTGGTTATGTACCAGTTACCAACATCTGTTCATCTCATCTTCAGTAAGCTCTTTATCCTGGTCAGGGTTTTGGTGGATCCATCAGTGAGCACTAGGCGTGAGGTGGGAATACACCCTGGATGGGACACCAATCCTTCTCAGGACACCACACATATATATTCACACACACATTCAAGGTTAGGGGCAATTTACACTCACCAATCCAACTAACAGCATGTTCTTGGTAGGTGGGAGGAGTCAGAGAACCAGGAGGAAACCCACATGAACACGGGGAGATCATGTACAGACAGTAACGATGGAAAGCAAAACCCTCCTGCCAGATTCAGTTTGTAAACAGTTTGTCAGTTTGTCTAACTACCAGCTGTCAAATTATCCATGCTGCACACACACACACACACACACACACACACACAAACTCTCTGACACTGTAGAGATGGCAGTGGACAAATGCTAACCCACAAACTGGGTTACATTTAGCCAACAGAAGGAAAGCTATTATTATCATGAGCGAAAATAAGACACCCGTCTGTCAAACGCTGTGAAAAATGAAATTTACCTAGGGCAGTGAGAGGGATGTGAATGAAGGGGATTTATTATTCATTTTCCATTCTAAACTTATACATTTTGATAAAGTGTCACTAAGAGTTTCTTTTTTATTTTTAGGTTAAATAGGTTACAAATTAGATATAGGCAGGTGCTCACCTGTCTTCCAGCTCAGGGTAATATTAAATCAGGATATAACTTAAAGTAAGATTTAAGAGTTATTGAGAACTCCAAATCTATTTTATAATGAGTTCTTTAAATGATTTTCCTGTACACTGTACACTACAAAAGATTTAAATTGTAAATGAATGCAGTGCGTTATAGTTGCTGTAAGACAATAGGTGTGCTGATGTGGAGTTTCAGTGGAGTTGGAATTGAAATTGCTCTGAATCTTTCAATGTAATTTTGACCAGGCTTCAAGATGCTAGAGCTCTGCTCGTGATTGTTCAGATGTTTTGTAGGACATTGTGGCTTGCCTGAGCACTGTGTGCTTTCAGAACACAAACTGCCAGAGCATCTCTGAGTGCAACAGCTCCCTAGATGTGTCTGTGAGTCAAATGAAGTCAAAAAGTACTCGTGTTCCTGTTGCAGCATGTTCATCCGGATCCTTGTGTGCAGTTGGTTCTTGTCATGACTAACAGTTTTCAATACAATGAACCTGGCTCAAGACTACAGTTCAAAAAAGGTTTTATATAAGCATGTATTTTATACATCAATTTGTAGGTAAGGACTCACAAGATCATTCATCATTCCTAGACTTCTTGACTTATATAAATAGGCTTTGTTCCAGACAGAGGATATTTGCAGGTATCAGATGTTCTCTCTCCTCTCTCCGTCAGCAGGCTTATGTTCTGTTCTCTGGATGTTCAATAAGCAATAGTAATGTGTTTAGCACATTGTTGTTTTGTGCTGCACTGTGCTGATGCATCTTGAGGGTGCAGGAAGAGCACTTTAAGTGATTGAAGCAGAGCTGCAGCCTTCATAGGAGTTGGAACATAGCATAATCGCTGCCTCTTGATTGCGCTGAGTGAGTACTCTATCCCTCAGAGAGCTGGAGCAGATTTGGAGTCCATATAAAAGCTCGAGAGCGTAGTTTGTTTTTTGCTCCATCATACTTGACTGATGCATTGATGCTCACGATAACTGTCATGGATTCCCCTTGTCACATCACAGGTTTAATAGCGGTGATTGCGATGTGCATTTGTTTGTTATGCCATGTGACTCTTTTTTAGTTTTGGTCCCATGTCCTGTCCTATCAGCCATTGTGTTCACCTGTATTGTATTAGCCAGTGGTTGGTTTATCTATTTATACACTGTTGTGTGTGAAGTCTTATCATGCATTTGTCTCATAGAGGTTTAGTTTCCGTTTTCCTTCTTGCTGGTTTAGACCCTAGCCTGTTTTCTTTAACCTCACACATCTCATGGATTGTTCCAGGTTAAGTCGATCTGCCTGTGTACCCACATTTCATCTGGCCTCTTCTAGGGCTGGGCGATGTGATGAAATAATAATAGTGATATCACAATAAATTATGTCATTAGACACTTTTCTAAGATATCGTGGGAATCGTGATATCTTTTTACAACTTCATATTTTAAGACAAAAAGTAAGAAAAAAATAAAAGAAAAAATAGAAGAGCATTTTTTACTGTTTGAATCTTGTTTTATAGGTGTTTAAAACATTTTCCTCCTTTTCTGTATTACTTTATTTTTCTAGGCAATAAACAGTCATATTATTTATTTAATTAATTAAAAAAAAAAGATTTATTTGTAAATGCAACACTACTACTTGGCTGGCAGTATCTTAGGAAACCAGTATACTGTGTATCATGTAAATGGGATGAAATGTAATGATATGATTGTTTTGTCATGTTTTCCCTCCCTAGCCTCTACCCACTTTCTAGTGTAAATAAACTCCAATGCACTGAGTTTCTGTGTGCGATTCATCAGCATATTAGATTTTATTTTTACCCCAAACTCTCTAAGTCTCATATTATTAGGTTGAGACATTTTTAAAGACTTAGGTGCTTTAGAATTTCTTCCTGCATCTTGGACGAATGTAATTGCCTAAGAAGTTTGTATCCTGTTACTGGGGACCAATTTCAGCTCTGACGTGATCTTGATGAATTGGAAAAGTTTATTTCTCTTAGTCAGTGCACGTTGAATGCTAATTCTTTTTGTAATATAAATTGTCTAGAAGTTGATGGGTAACATTTTTCCTTGTAGCTTTTGCTTCTCAAACAAATGTCAGTGGTATGCATCTGGACATTGTATATCATTGCTAGCATTACTTTAAGCACATTAGGTATTAATATTTGTATTAATTATGTTAATTTTCCAAAATATTATTCTTTCATTAGTAACTCTAGACAACCTATTGGGTTATTATCTTTTTAGGCACTTTATAATTTCTTTCTGAAATGTCGAAGCAGTATAATTGGGTAAGTAGATAATTAGTAGTTCAGTTTCGACAAGATGTCATTGGACGGAAGAGATTGCTAAGTGTATTTTTTGTCAGTTTAAAATGAATGTTAGCTAATTGCTGGTGTTGTTCAGTCAGAGTTCAGACTTATCAGACTCTGAAACTGGTATTTGTTCTTCAGCACAGGATACTTATCATTCTCTTTTTTTTTTTTTTGTAAAAACAACAAAACATCCAGTTCCAGACCATTATGCCAAACAAATGATGTGTTCCACTTCATTACACCAAATTCTTTTCCAGATCATTAAGCTGACCTAAATCCAACCTACTACCAGCAGTCTTTCTAAAAATGAAGGAGTGTGTGTTCAGTGTGTGGTAACATGTGCAGATCATTAAGAATGAGCACACAGATAATACGTGCACTTAATCTGAACGTAATGAATGATGCTGCAGATAAATGGCGTAGGCCATTACAGAAAGTTACAGTATGAGAAAATCTTTTGGGTGATGGATGAAGACAGTCTGAAAGGGTGGAGATAATCATCAGAGCATGCATTCCCACAAAGCTCAGGATCTGGTATTTCCCTCAGCACTCTAGATAATGAGGGATTAAGACAGTTTAATTGAATCAGAAATGAGTAACAATAATTTGTGGAGCATTCAGGAACATGCAGAAAGCAAAGTGAGCCTGCACATTCATTTTTTATTATATCCTGACATATAATCTTTGGTCTATACATTTTATTTGGATTATTTTCTCACCATTTTCTCCCAGTTTGCTTCTTTAGCAATCTATCTACCAGCTAGTTCTTCCCTACTATGTTCTATGAGGGTTAAGGAAAGCACTAACTGACCTCTTCCATGTGCATAAGCTTACAGACGATTAGTCCATGTCTCTCTGACAGTGGAGAGAATCATGCCATCCCTCCTGCCCATTTAACTCTCTTAGACTCGTGGCTGTGGCATTGTCAGGGTTTGAACTTATGATCACTCAATGACAGGGCAAATGCTTTTCTGTCGCACCACTCAGGAGGCCGATGTGTGGGCTATACTTTTAATATTCTATAAGAATTTAAAAAAAAGTATTTTTTCAACGTTCTCTGTTTTTGATATAGTGGTAATTAAGTTCCAGTGCAGCGTTCCAGTGCAATAAACTCCCAAATCCCAGGGTGATGGTAAACCTTCCACTGAGCACAATGATACTTTCAAGGCTGAAGATTGTTATATATAGAATTAAATACAGGGAATGAAAGGAATACATGTGGTAAGGAATGGTTAAGGTTTAGACTGAAATTGAGTAGGAATAGTGGGTTGTGGGGTATTTGGAGAGATACTGATTAATGATTAATGGCTTAGAACAGTAAAAACAGGAGGTAAAACTATGGATAAACTAGCGCTTTGGTCAACCAACACACAGTAGTTGACAGACATGATCATCATTCTGATGTTCAGTGACTGGAAGGCATCAGAATGAAACCTGGGTGAGCTCAGAGAGCTCAGTACCAGCAAACCTGCCACGAGAGCTCTGTGAAGCACATCAGCAATGCAGTATGTGAGAAAGAGAAAAGTTTTCAGCCTGTGAGGTGGTCTTACATTTTCCCTGAAGAACATAGGCTTTACCTACTCACATTGCATCAGGGAAGGGGGGTTGGTGGGTGGGTGGGAGCACACACAAACTCTCACACACCATTGTACTAACCACTAATATAATACAAAAAAATATTGATTCTTTGATGAGTGTGAAGCTGTGATATCTTTCTTTTGGGTAGGGGAAAAAAAAACATCTTTCAGAAACTCTGCCACACAGACGCATTTCCACTGAAGGCAGAGCAATTTTAGGTCCTGTGGCTTAGTTTCAGGAACCTTTTTTAGTCTCCAAAATGGGTACATTTCTGCAAACCAGAAACTGTTGGCATGGAGTGCGCTGTACTGAACATTGCTTCCTGGAATGACACGCTCTGTTAACTAGCATGTTACAAACCTGTGGTAAACAGCATGCAATTTTTAAACCTTGTTTGAGGCGCTGCAGTACAACCTGCAAAGCAGGATGTTTCTCTTGCATCTTTGATTTAAGGCTGATGGCAAGTCAACAGTTGTGGGAGTGTGTTTTGTAAACATTTTTAGCAGGGTGTTACTTGCAGCCCATGTAAAAAAGCTTGAAGTGTGAAATTATGCTTTGTGTGTGCATATCTGGTTGAAAATTTTAATATTCCTATTTGTACAACAAAGCAAATTGGTTAGGAACGAAGTAACGTTAATCCTATGCTCCTCAAAATTTGGTGTATTATTGTATTTCTTCCAAGTGCTGAAATGTCATATCTGTCGCACAGTTTGTGCCACTTCTTTTGTTATACATAATGATCGCAGATTTTGCAGTGAAGTGAAAACACAAACCAATAAAGGTCTTTGTGGAAGCGAGGATGTGGTCAAGTGCTGCGAATAGGAGGAGGAGTCATAGAGTTGGCGCTGTTATTGTGAGGGGAAGAATCAATAGTATTTATAATCTGTTCGCTTTTCAGTGAGGATTTTTGACTTGTGCAAGAGAGAGCCGAATCTGTGAGAGCTGCCAGTGAACTTGACTGTGAGCAGACCAAGGACAATGGAAAAAAAAATTATGCCTGTTTGTTTTTGTTTTTAAAAAGTTTTTTTTTTAATAATTTTTAAAAAAAGCAATTTAGTTTGCTAAATGAAACACAGAAAAGCAATCTGGTAAAATACTGATCAATAAAAAAGTCTATGTTGCTCTCTACAAAACCTGCTTCCTCATTCCCCTCACTGCATAATATATGGTGTTACCAACTTGTCCAGGAACTGTATAGATCTTGTTCAGAGCAATTATAGAAGTCTCACAGAGCTCCTTAAGAGGTACTGGAAACATTGGTTGAGATGGTATATCCTATTGGTGTGTGTGGGTGAGAGAGAGACAGTGATTGGTGAGTAGTCACTGGTAAAATCAGTGGAAGAGCTCATGTTGTCATGATTGCTTGACGATCCACCAATAACATTTCTGTCAGAGAGGACAGGTGGCCTAATGAGAAAGTGTGATGTAGTGTGTGGGAGGAGAGACCTGGAAAATAAGAAGAGAGAGAGAGAGAGAGAGAGAGAGATGAATAGAGAAAAGAAGAGTTGCATTAAGTCTAAGAGTAGTTAGTTTTTAACCCTTTGGGGATGACGGTGGTGCTGGTGTCACCACTTGCAGTTTTTAATGATAACAGCGAAAAGAACTTAAAATGCTATGTGTTTTTTGATCGTATACATAAGTGTAATACATCGTTTGAATCTGTAAAGGGTCTGTTTTTATTTGTGTACACTCACAATGTCAGCAAATGTAAGTAAGTCCTATATAATTCCTATTCTGATAATATAAAAGAGAAATTATTTTTCAGACTTTGTTTTGCCTAGTTTTGGCTAGCTTTTGGCATTTCACATACCTGACTGAAAGGCTCATTATGCAGTTCATTAGGCAGGTCTTTGTCTTCTCAGGTGTGAATCACAGCATTATGCATGATCATTCACGCCTCCTCGCATATGAACTTTCTATACAAAAAGTGTCTTTGAAAATTTTAATCAATATATTGTTTTCTCTGAATGGGTGAGCAGGATGATTTTCATGTCATTTTGAAGCAAAAAATCTAGGCTACAAGATCCATTTCTCAAAAGTCTTGTGGACAAATGTTTTGAATGAGTTCTATGGCCTTATTTCAGTAACTTTTTTTGTTGTTTTTTCAATAACCACTCATAACTGTTATTTTTTCCAAATACAAAGTTGTACATATATACAAATATCGCTTGTACCAAGACTTCAAGCCCATAGCCCCACTAATGGAATAATGTCAATAAGGAGTATACATACACTATAATGCCAAAAGTTAGTGGACACCTGACTATCACATCTTTATGTGGTTCTTCCCCAAAAGGTGGAATTGTATAGCATGTCTTTGTATACTGTAGTTTTTAAATGCAATGCTGTAGTCCAGTTTCCCTTCACTGGAACTAAGAGTCCCAAACCTGTTTGAGCATGACAATGCCACTGTGCACACAGTGACCCCCATGAAGACATGCTTCACCAAGGTTGAACTGGAAGAACTTAAGTGTCCTGCATGGAGCCCTGACCTCAACCCCCCTGAACACCTTTGGGATAAACTGGAATGGTGACTGTGCACCAGGCCTCCTCACCCAACATTAGTGCCTGACTTCACTAATGCTTTTGTAGATGAATGAACACAAATCCCCACAGCCACGCTCAACAATCTAGTGGAAAGCCTTCCCAGAAGAGTGAGGGTTATTATAACATTGTTCAACAAGCACATGTTGGTGTGATGGTCAAGTGTCCACAAACCTTTGGACATATAGTGTACTTGTGTAGGTTGCCCTGAATGTGACTACTCCCAAACCCCTTGTCTTATACATGAAGCTACAGTCTACCCTAGCTATTTGAGTGTAATGATTGCTGAGATGTTCTGCAGCCACCAGATGTAAACAACAAGATAAATGCCCCGTCGTGTGTTTGATCTGGGATCAATAAAGAGCAGCCAGCAGTGTGTTATGGATCCATTCCTGCTGTGAACCACCATTAGTCTTCCTCCAGGCAAATTTCCAGTAGTGTGTAATGTGAGTAAGCAAGCAGATTTCAGATTTTCAGATTACATTACATTTTATGTGACAAGAGGACAGCTGACAGCTTTGTTTTATTATTCAACTGATATTATAAACACTTCAGAGTGTTGATGGTGTAGGTCTACATTGTTAAAACTGTTGGATGTAATTTTATGGAATTTGCACATAACACTGTCATCTGTTCTATAGATGTACATGGTGTTATTTATCAGACCTTGGTTATGGAAGAGGCAACAGGTCCGAGTTCTTCGGATATCAGACATCGGATCTAACCAGTGTGAACATCATAACTTCCTTCAATACCTCATTTTATACTCAGTCCCTACCAAAAGTCAGGGAAGCCAAATTCTAAAAGCCCTGGTGGCAGTGTAATCCTGAACTTCTGGATTATTTGGTGTGAAAAGCATACAGCCCTGACACTAAAGTATGAGAGCTTCTCTCAGTGTAAAAGATTACCTAACCTTAAAGGCATGATTGGTGTGAGGCAACTGCACTTGTCTTTTGAACCCCTCGCCTTTGACGGGGGCATTATATGATGTCCAGAAATGGCTTATCAGAGAGAAAATGCTTGGGAATGCGAGAGTCAGACTTTGTACACCTTGTTCATTAAAGGATTAGCCCAACTTACAAAAGACGAGATAAAACACACCCAGTCAATAGCAATACAAAATCAACCATTGCTCTTATGGATAGGAAAGCTGTTTGGTGTTTAACTACTTAAGAAAAACAGTCGAGTGTGTGAGTGAATAGAAGAAAAAAAACCTTTTCTCCTTCAATAAAGCCTTTCAACATTCAAGACCTAAGGGAAGGTTATGAGCAGTAAGCAACTGCCATTGGGGCTTGTGCTGAGGTGTGCATCAGGATTCAGAACAAACCCACACGGCAAAACATTCATACTTGTCATGTCCATGTACTGAAACAAAACACCTGACTCCAGATCCAGTCCATGCTTAATGGCATGGCTGTCAGGTTTGCTCTAAGTTGTATACATGCTTAAAAAGATCATTTGATACAACATGGGGACACTGATAGGCCAGCAAAGAACCTTGGGATACCAGTCAAAACCTTTTTTTTGGTGGCAATCCACAAAGCTGCCAAAATCTAGGTTTAGCGTTTACAATTTTGAAAGATGTGCATTTGTTCATGGTAGAAGTTACACTGAAAAAACGAACCTTGAATCAAACTAATGAAAAAGTGTCAGCTTGTTGCAATTTCTGTTTTTTTCTCAACTTATTATTTTTTTTGCAACAGATTGATGATTTTTTTTAAAAATTTACTTTCAGAGTATTTTTGCAACGATTATATCTAGGTGAACTTTGACCTCTTACATGTCAGGGCTTGACTGAAGTGAAGTCTGCATGATAAGGATGAGAGCCTAAAAGTTGAATTCCAAGCCTTCAGCTCAGAGCTGTAAAATTTGCAAAAACTGGTTTTCGATTATGTATGTAAAACGTTTGTACATAAAACATCAACTCTGCAATGGACATCAGCACAGTTTGATCAGTGTGCTTTATGAAGTGTCATATGAGACAGAATGGCATTAGGCTTGCATGTCAGCTGCATGTCGTAATTGCAGCTTTGGTTATATTTATAGATATTTTCTCTGATTCCTTCCTCCTGTCTCAGATGCTGTGTTCACTTGACCTTCTGAGAGAGAGAGACTTTTGACTTTTAAGATGCCTTTAATGCATCAGTTTAGCATATTGACATATTTACATTTAAAAAAAAAAAAAAGAGCCCCGTCAGACCACCAAACAACCCCACACCCTACACCCAAAAATTCCCTACCCCCTGCAGTCTTAGTATCATTATAGTCTATAAATCCGTATGAAAGTCCACAGTCATTATTATAGTGAAGCCTTTCTCGCAGCTGATGTCCAATATCTTAATCTAAACATTCTGTGTGGTGAGAGCATGTTCAAGTTTTTATTTTTTGTTATGTAGGCTTGGATGTAGTTTGTTAGTGAGACTTTCCTTTTTCCTTTGGTCAGCTCTAAGGAACGGTTAATCTGTGCTGCGGTATACAATTGCTCAGGCTGTTCTGAGCAGTCATAGTGCTTTGGCTGATCTGGGTTGACCTCTGCCTCCTCCATATCTGTGAGCTGTTCCCCTCCTGTAGCTCATGCACTGCACCCCGGGCTTTCATTCTCCTGCATCACAACATTTTCTGCTTCACTGCGCTGTGGCTGTTTGGACGATTTCATAATCTTGTCAGTCTTCTCTCCCCCTGTTTCCAGTTCAGCTTTATTGTCCTTTAACTCAGCAGTGTTTCTTGGTTTCTGTGTGTTGTTGTATGACCTCTGTGGTTTCTTCTGCTACTGCTGCTTTACAGGGTACGTTACTAACGTCTAGACCCCGGTCTAGTTGCTAACGTAACTAACATGAGCAGCAGGTTTAGTGCTAACACCATCTCCAGTGTCTGCAGTGATTGCAGTAACATCCACATCAGCATGATTGTTAGCGTTAGTGTTGGTCGAGGATATAGAGGCAGTGTTGGGGAAACTGTTGTGTTTATCACTGAACTCTTCTATCTCTGGCTCCCGTGTGTGACAGCTCTGTGTATCATTCACTGTGAGCTCCGGCTCCCCGGTGCTCTCCCGCTGACTGTCCTCGTGCTGCTGCTGTAACCCGACCAAGTTGCTCTCTGAGCTCCCCGACTGTGCAGCTCTGTGTGGACAGACAAACTTTTTGTGTCCAATATCCCCACACTCAAAGCATTTCA
>CM074957.1:4102156-4117933 GCA_037577455.1 Pangasius macronema
CCCCCACCTACAATCCCTGCCGGACCCGAGACTCGAACCCACGACCTTCAGGTTCACCTTCAGGTTACAAGTCCAACCCTCAGACCATTAGGCCACGACTGCCCCCATGCATCCATGTTCTGGTTCAGAAAACAAAAACTAGTCTCAATGTTTGGTTAATTGGTTAGATAAACTCAACAGTCCAGGAGAGTCTTGGACTCTGGGATAGAGAAGTCTAGAGAAGTCTCAAATGACACTTAATGTAGTTGCTCGTGTGTGTATACACTGTTATTAGATCATTACTAACTATAAGCAAAAGTTATTCCAAATTATAAACTTGAAAAATGTATATAAATTACACTTCATCTGTTTGCTCAAGGGTGTACTTAATATGCATGTTTTCCTCTTCCTTTACAGTGCTAGATGAACTTAACTGTAAAACATCATTACATGTTTAAAATTCATTTTAGTTACAAAGAATCAGTGAGAGTTATAAACATCTAAACATAATCTAGATTATGTTTTGTGTAATTTGTTCCACGCTATAATTGCCTGAACTACTCTCACAAATTACACATTATATGCCATTTGTTTAGTTTAGTTATTTATTTGTTTGTTTGGGTTCTTTTCATCTTAGGTTTACTATAAAAAGATGTGATTTAAATAAAGGTATTTTTGAGTTTGTTAACTGAAAGTATCTTCGTGAGATGTCCTTTAGCCCAGTATTGTCAAATATTGTCAAATATTATATTAGTGATTCTTTTAGTGATTTATTGCCCAAGGCAGCATAGTGGTGCAATGTTGCTGGTTTGATCCTGAGCTCCGGTTACTGTCTCTGCTGAGGTTCACATTTAAAAAAATATGCTGGTAGGTGGATTGGCTATGCTAAATTGCCCCTAGGCCTGTAAGTGTGTGTGAATGTGTGTATGGTGCCCAGTGGTGGACTGAATATCTCGGGTGTATTTTCTCCCTTGACCCTGACCGGAATAAAGTGGTTGCAGAAGATGAATGATATCGTATCCCATTTATTTCATGCTAATAAAATAAATGAAAAAATGTGATAGATAACAATGAACTTTTTGAAGTTTTATTATTTTTGATAAAGAATGACAGATTTAGATTTGTTTTATTATGTATTAATTATAATGTGTAAAATCTTTTGGAACTGAAAGATAAAATCTAACATTATTTGGTTCATTTTGCATCAGATTACAGTTCACAGTTTACCAATAAGCAATCAGAGACAGAGTCTATACATTGAGTGGATATATGGTGGTCTATCATTGTAGTGCACCATCATTATATAATGCAGATCTTTAAAAGCCATTGTGTAAAAAGGAGTAGGACTCAGTGGATTTTCCCTGTTTTCATCCCCAATATACCAATATATTTACCCAGACCAGCCAGATCTCCCCTATCATACAACAGATACCTACAAGAGAAGGTGAAGGCTAACACATTCAAGATTCAAGATTCAAAGATTCAAAGATTCAACGCGTTTATTGTCATGTGCACAGTGAGGAAAACCGCTGTCAACCTGTACAATGAAATTGTTGCAGAAGTTGAAATATAGATTATGTATATAGAAATATAGACTATGTACATCTGTATGTGTGAGTGTGCAATATTGACTTGTGCAAAACAATATTACAGTACATGGAGTAACAGTAATGTGTTCACATGTAGCAGTAATATGTAGAATATCTCTGTGTGCAATGTCGACTTATGTACAAAAAAAAAAACAACAATAACAAATACAAAAACAATAGTACAGTAGCCTGTAGCAAATTGAGTGCAACTAGACAATAATAATAGCAGCTGAAACATTTAACAATGTGCAAATCGAAATGAAGCTACTTGATAAGAAACAGCAGCAGTAACATTTACAAATGTGCAAACTGAGCTGTAGCAGTTCAGTCCACCACCTCTATGAGATATGTGAGACTAGTCTGTGTCCACTGGCTACCCATTTTAAAGTCTAATGGCTGAGGGGAAGAAGGAGTTCCTTTGCCTGGAAGTTCTGCATTTCACGCTCCTGTACCTCCGTCCTGAGTGGTTTGCAGAGAGGGCAGTGGAGTCCTGATGATCTTCTCAGCAGTCTTCACCACTCTCTGCAGACGTTTTCTCAAACACATGCTTTTTCCGAGACATATAAAGCCAACCAGCTGCATCTTTTCATACTTTGCATCAGTTACTTGCTTATTGTGTGAGAGTCCCTGGAGGACTAGTGAAACCCACTGCAGCCTGGGTTCAATTCCTGGACAGGAAACCAACCTTCTCCACTGGGGACGCACAAGACAGTGCACTCCCAGCGCTGGTCCCAAGCCCGGATAAAATTGGGGAAGATTGCGTCAGGAATGGCTTCCAGCATATAAAATCTGTGCCCAATCAAACATGCGGACCAATGATTCGCTGTGGCGTCCCCTAATGCGAGCAGCTGAAAGACGAAGAACACCTTGCATATTGTGTGACATCAGGGATGTAATTATTAGAAACCTGTCAGATTTTACTATATATGCTGAGAATTTCTGAGAGAGAAAGATATCTTCAAAGATGGAGCAAAAATGCCCACAAAAGTGTTACTGGAAGTTAGGAAGCTCGCCATTTTATTGGGTTATTGAGGATCAGTGCAGCTAAACTGAATACTCAAATAATTTGTTCTGGAAAGAGATCTGTGTGAACGTCATTTTTGCAGGAGAAGATGTAGATGAAGGAACTACAGTAGATAATTCTTCTCGCATACCGATGTATACACACACACACACACACACACTGCTCATGGCAGGGCCTTTTTTGATCCTAGAATATTAATAGATAAGAATTAATTGACTGCACAGTCTCATTGTGTGTGTGACATTGAGTTACCTGTAATACATTGCACTGGTGTGTGTGGTTTAAAGTCTTGATTGTTTCTTTGCTATGTGAGATTGAAAGAAATGTCAGAAAATGACCGTTCTTCCACGGTCGTAACTGAGCTTCTTTGTTCACTTGAATGTGACCTCATAAAAATGACTGTTAACCTGGTGTATAAATAGTCATGTGGGTTTAATTCACAGATATCAAAATGCTGAACATATTTAAAACATCTTGCTTATTCTCTGTCCTTCTCTGTTTGTTCCTTCTGTAGTCAGAGGCGTAAATAGTACAGGAGTGTTGGTGCTGTGGGGAGAAAAACAAACTCTTCTATCTTCTCTTTTGAAGCGGTCAGCAGTATGTAAGACATACACCTGCTCCTGAAAGTCTCACATTGGGGTAAAAGCCTCCCTCCATCAACACACCTTCCACCTGTTTTTAATATTATTTTTCTTATCTCCTACGTCATGTAATGTCTGTCTGAGTCTCTACACCCCATTTGTCTGTCACTAACTTCCTCTTCCTGTTCTTCTCTCAGTCACATTATTTCTCTTTCTAAATATTTTTATCTTGCCAACACACACCCCCACCCCCCACCCCCCTTTCCCTCCCCCTCAGCTCTTTAGGTATTTGCCCTGTCATTACTCCAGTCATTATGGATTGCTGTTTCTTCTTTCTGTTTCTTCCACTAAGGCTCCAGGCTGCCATGTATGTCTATTATGTCTAAAATGTCCACTTTCTCCCACTCTGTCCTCTATTATTATGTTGCTCTTTGACACAATGCTTGAGGGGAAAAAAACAGAGCAGTCACATATCACAGAGGAAAACGTCATTTCGGTGTGCAAATGAATCTTGCTCACTGACAGACTACACTCATGTTGGGAGCTTTAACATACCAGAGGGCAAGGTGTTTAGAGATTACATGTATTGCCAGTCTGTAACCCAAATCACTACCTGAGTAACTATTAGTGAAAAAAAATAATGGTGCAACTATGGTGATGTACTGTGACAAATGAAAGAAATATCACAACCCTGGTCAATCACAATAACCAAAGCCAAGTATATAACCTTCCTTTGTTTGGTCACCTAAGCTGCTGAAAAGGTAATATATAGAGAGACACAAGCTGCCAGGATAGTAAGGCCTGGTTTTTTTCTTACAGTATGTTATCGGTCCAATGTTTTCGTGTTTTGGAAATGAACACAGGAATACGCCATAATGCTGTTGAAGAAATGAGCTTTGGCATGCCATTGGTGTGATGGTTTCTTTTACTTCATCTGCTGTTACTATTTGTCTAGACACCAATGCTGGCCAAATCTGATATTCAACACCTCAGGTGCTTCCATCATCTTCTGTTGATCTAAGACAAACAGAGTGAGAACATGGAACAAGATCATAATGAGACCACTGGGATACTGGTGAAAAGGTAATCGTGTATTCTTGCACATCAGTGATGACAGTCTGAGTTGTCTGAGTTGAAGATAATCGAGGGGAAAAAACAGTCAACTGTGTGGTCAGTATAATAGATTTAACCAACTAAGGACACACATAACACACAATGTAGTGAGGTGATCTTTCATTTGCTGTTGACGATGTGAGTCGCCATTATGACATGATGTCATGTTGAACTCGGAGCTGAGGAGACTTTCGGGCTTTTTTGTTTGTTTGTTTTTTTCTTAGTTGGAGGTTGGAAGTTAAGAGCTTTACTCAAAATACTTCACATTCTACTCACATCAGTAATTCAGTAATTAAAGCAGACTATATGAATGTTCTCCTGGCTATAGCTGATCGGTTTAGCTACAGTGACAAAATGTTTGATATATAATGTTTGAGCCAAAATGATCTCTGATGGCGTTAGCTATAGAAATGCGTGCTCCTGCTGAAATACAGTGTGAACTGAGGTTCTTTGTGATCAGTGGTTCTTTCTATTCTCTGTACTGTCTCCCCATTCACTAGTTCAATATCAAATCTCTCAGATCTTTTAAAGAGCAACTCCATTGAATTTGATGAGAAAATGTACCAAAAAGACCATTTTAAACTAATATCATAATTTTGATCATTTCTGACTTTGAACTAAAGTAATTTTTTCTGTTAATAGTGTGTTTTACAAAGAAGATTGGCAAAAAGATATCAGCTTGCCTCCCCCTCACACTTTCAAAACACATCTTTGTGCTTTTATATTCTTTTTCTTTTTCAGAAGTAGAACCTGGAAATAGTCACAAATAGTCAGCACTGACTCTAGAGTACAACATATTTAACATTAACTGAAATTAACATTAACAGCACCAACGAATGAACAAAATGAATCCTTCCAGAGTCACGATCTTGTCTTGATACAAGGCTGAGTGCAATAGAGACTATAGATTCCTGTAAACTATTTTTCTCTTAAATTTCTTCCATCTGTCATATCTGGAAGCATATTAGGATTCTGTGGTGTATGCATTCGCGCAATATAACACCGCTCTCCAACCGATGCAAAGTTTAGAAATGCCTTCAGGGTATCCTTTTATAACGCATACAGGCAATAGAACTCCTTCCCCGGTGTATTTTCCACATCAGCCTGCCTTAGATCACAGTAATTTCATTTTGTTGTGTACAAGTTGCAATTGCACAATCTGTTCCCAAAATAACACTGCAGGTACCTGGTTACAATAAATACACTTTAGCAGGGATCCTTAATACTAATCCCAGAGGCTCAGAGCACCTGTTTGCATTTATCGGATAATGTTAAAGCCTGTTATTGGCTGATTCGGGTATATGAAGCTAATCAAAAACAGTGTGACTACTCGCAATTAGGAGAAAATTCACCGCAGATGTTACGAGGTCAGGCCAAATCTGGTTTCACCGTCGATCCTTCATCCTCACACACACACGCACACACTCACTCACCTGAACACTAATACAACCGTTTCCTGTTTATCTCCAATCAACACTGTGCATTTAAGCAACTTAGTTAATTCAGTTATGTTTTCTGTTCAGGTTTTGCCATCTTTTTAGTTTTCTCAGTATTGTTCTGTTTGCCTAATTGTTTGAGCTCTGCTTGTTTTTGACCACAATCCTTCCTGCCAATTTATATTTTCAATAAAGATTGTGCTCACTCTTACATCCACCTGTCTTCGGTCTGTGACAGTCAGGATCCTGCCTTAGGTTAATAGAATGTTTTAATATAATGTTTTAAAGCTAATGAAAAGCCACAGTGTGTGACTGAATGCAAGTTCTTTAAGAGGTTGTACCTTCTAATTAGTTTGTCGCCCAATGTGTCAGCCAGAAACGAGCTAGCTGTAATGTGTGACAAGGCATCAAGGTGTTACTTAAATGTACTCAGTTGTATGAAATGCATTAAGGACAATTCTAGTTCACTTCAGTTCAGCTTTTGCTCGGCTTTCTTGACTTTTCCATCAAATACTGATAAAAGTTACATATCGTTAGCCTCATAGCATAATTGCCCAAGTCATATTTGGTCAAAAATGACTTAGGCAATTATGGTATGAGGCTAACGATATTCAGAACATACAGATCACTGAATAAATAATACTGCTCCTTGATGAAAATCTTGTCACGTGACGCAAAATTTGTGTAATACTTTTTCCTGTCAGGATTTGCAATGCTTCATGTATTAACAAACAATCCTACACATTACCTCATATAATGACAGGTTCATAATGCACCCGTTTTTATTTCTCTTTACTTTAAAGAATTCCTTTATTTATGTATCTATCCAACCACGCACGCCCTGATTTACTAAGATCTCAAATCACACGTGCAAATTTCTGTGTATACACTATGGTACAAACCGTGAGCACAAAAAGTACATGTGCTGTAGGTGATTCACAAAGAATAGTAGCATTAATCACATCAAATGCAAAGTAGGGGAACAAATAATATGTAATTAAATTGTTAACAATAAAAGAGTTTGCATATGCTTTATATTTTCAACAGCTAAAAGTGAAACTCGCCTTAAGTGCCAACTTGTGCATTCAGTATAATGTTGATTAAAGGCTGTACGCTGTGTTGAAAAAGGATTCGCAATGCACTGTTAATGTAAAATAAAATAATGTATGTTTTATTTATGAGGTGTGCACGAATGAAAACCTTTTCACAGGCTCTGTTTAAATGTTGCTGGCATACGAGGTGTGAGCATGCTGTGATTCGCTACGAAATCATTCCAGCTGTGGGATTACATTATCATTTTAAGATATCTTCTTGTCATTTTGAAATACCAAAGCATAATCTTGATTAATCTTCGCACTAAAAAAACATTATTATAGACATATTATTCTGTCTTCAGCTGGTAGAAACAGGTGTCTGTAATATAACACCTGCGTTTCAGTCATACTAATTTGTGTAGACAGTTGCTGTTCCCTAAGTGATTTTTAGCTCTAATAAAACATGTTGCAGTTGATAAATTAATCCATTTGTGTAGAGACCATCCAATATTTTGGAGCTGCAGGTGTTTTCATGCTTGTGTGTGGTTTTAACTGTTAACCTAGGGGTTTAGTGCAGGGAGAGTAACATATACTGGAGTTGGACGGAGGAAGGAGGAATACAGATTGCAAAACTATATAAATAAGATATCAGAATACCCAACTATATACAAGAAACGCTTTATAAAACAGCTCTTTGAAAACAAATGACGTGTGGAATGGCAAATGGTTTCACAGATGGCTCCCTAGGGAGAGAACAAGACGGTAATAAAGGAAAGAACTGAATAAAAAGCTTCTAACCCTATTCTTAAATTTAACCTCTTACCTAACGAAGAAAATAGCTGCTACACTACCTTACCCCTTACCAAAATACAAGTGGTGTTTCCCACCTACTAACCTCATGTAACTAGACAAAGAAAACACTATGTGAGGTTAATGTATAGTATGTGCTTGCACCCGCTTACCTGTTCATCTTCCCTAGGGTTATATCAAAAAGTGCACGGCGGAGGGGAAAACGATAGAGACAGTGAGTGAGACGGCGAGGACAAGCTAACTACCACATAAGCAGACATCAAAGACTTTTAGCACAATTGGTACACATTAAAGTACAGAAGCTTAGCGTTAAGCATAACGAAGCAAGCAGCGTCAAACACAAAGCAAACCCAAGCAAAGTACTGAAACAACAAGCAGTGTGTATGTGAGCATGAGCCGAAGGCTGTCTCACTGTTGGCGCCATGAGCCTTTTAAAGCCAGAGCTCCTCCCATTTCTGTGTGCTCCCGTCATCGATTGGCCTATCGGTTATGCTGACGGTTGGTCCACCAATCGGCAGGAACTGCGGAGAAAGGGACAGGGCAAGAGAGAGAGAGAGAGAGACATAGATAGAGAGAGAGAGAGAGAGAAGAAAAAAGAAAAGGAGCAAGCAAGCATATAAACGAATAACAGACATAAAACAAGTGCATGTGAAGCCCTGTGCGCATAACATTACCACATACACACCTTTAGTAAACCAGGGCTTTAGAACTAGAGCGTTGTTATAATGCAGTTGGTTTTCATTGCACTGAATAATAGATAGGAAGTGCTTTTGTCCTGATGTAGAGCTTTAGCTCCAGCATTCTGAATGGCATCTCCATAGGTCAGTTATTTCACATTCCCGTCCATGCTACTGCAGTTCTACTGCTGTGCCACATTATTCTGCATATTTATTCCATCTGGTTCAGTGTGCGCATTGGTTTTAGCCACACGCAAATGATAATAATTAATTCCTTTAACCTTACATGCCAAGTCATGCACAGTGAATGCAAATGAGTCACAGTGTGATAATTACCCAGGTTTGATTGGTCCAACAGTAATCAGCTCTCTAATTAGGTTGTCTGAGATTACACTGCTGTGAATGGAAATCAAATAATGATTGAATACGGTAAGATCGAAGGGAATTAGGAGTCTCATCAACCGCCGGGCTAATTTTGGTAGATAATCAACCCCCACCAGAGGCATTCAACCAAAACCACCACCAACTGAAATGTATGAAAGATTTATGAATGATGAACTCGAACACATGCAACGCAAACTTGATCAGCTGCCTGTGGTTTCATTTGCATTCAACTCTGTGAGCTCTGTACCCTGTGGTTTGGTTTAAATGTGTTTGGGTCATTCTTTTTGTGGTCTGACTTGTCTATAAATATTATATGATGTAGAGCCCATGCCAGTTGCTATGGTCTTCTGTTGCTACGATGTTTGATCCATCCTGTTTGAAATGGCATATGACAGGAGGGCTGTTAGGTGCTAGTAAGTGTGTGGATATGGAAGGGTGTGTGTGTGTGTGTGTGTGTGTGTGTGTGTGTGTGTGTGTGTGATATGCCATAGGCAGATCACACTGACTTGACTGCTGCAGTAGGAATCTCCCCACAGGCCACTGATCCTTGAGCCCAGTAAGGACTCTGATCCTTACTGTTCTGGACAGCTACATGATCATAGATGACTCTTCGGATGATTAGATTGTACATCAGAAGGTCACATGATGTCAGCAGACAGAGGCCCCAAAACACAGTACAAAGCCTTTTCTCAAATGGCGCATTTTTGATCTTGAGGAAATTTGTGCATACCCACTAGGTCTGTGAGGCCATAGGGTGTCCCATTTCTCATTTTTGGCTGTGAAAGGGTACTCATGAGTGTCCTCTTTTGCCCTTTGGCAAACATCGAAGCACACTCAGTAGCACTGACCCCCAACTCTTTACAATTATTTGTAATGACCAATTATGGGGATGGGTTTGTTGAGAGCAAGGAAAGACGGATGCAGATATGTTAAAGCCAATGATAGAAAAAAAGATATTCAAACGTTATTCTTAAATTGTTCTTCATTATTAACTTAACTGGTCATCAAGCAGCATATGAAACGTACACTATGTGACCAAAAGCTTGTGTACAGCTGATCATCACACCCATATGTGGTTCTTCCCCACAAATGCCACAAAGTTTGAAGCACACAATTGTATAGAATGTCTTTGTTTGCCTTAGCATTAGAATTTCCCTTCACTAGGACTAATGTCCCCAAACATATTCCAGCATGACATTGCCCCTGTGCACAAAGTGAGGAACATTAAAGACATGGTTTGGGTTTGGGTTTGGGTGCAGGCATTTTGTTTTAGTACAAAAAGGCTTAAACTGTGTAAACACTCTAAACTTAACCTGCAAAAATTCCTTTTTCCTAACTAGCTTTGTCCTTGTCATTTGCTTTGCTCTGTATGGCTTAATGCCCAGTAGAGGACGAGATAGGAGACTCACAGTCCTCAGGGGAACCTTTTTTCTTTCCAGTCAGGAACTTTTCTTCTCCTAACCCTGACCCCTGATCACTCATTGCACATGTCTCTAGTTCATGTGATAGCTTTGTTGGTATGAGGCACATACGCAAATACATCCCATAAGAAGCTTCCTTTCCTGACCTTCTGCCTTTAAACCAGTGCTTGAAGTGAGCTGGTATTCATTGCTATGCAGTACCAGCACACAATGTTTTTCTCGTTTGAATAGTTAAGCTCACAGAGTCTAAAAATTGTAATCGTGTGATTTTCTCCTAAATGTATTTCTATCAAGTTTACATTTTACTCATGCACAAATGGAAAAAATAGAGGCACACAGCGCAACACAAGCTCTCATATTTTAAAATTCCTCCAGGCTCTCTCTCTCTCTCTCTCTCTCTCTCTCTCTCTCTCTCTCTCTCTTTTTCCCTGTCTCCCTGTAAAAGCTCTCAGCTCAACTCGGCGGGATCCATGTGCAAGAGGTTTATTCTCACAGAGTCCAAACTCTTCACCATATACAGTTTAGAATCGTACACAGTAAACACATCGAATACACATCTCCCAGGGGTTGATAAACTTTCACCTTAAACTTGCTGAGAGTGGATGGAATATTATCAGTATGATTAGGTTAATTTACATTGAACTAATTAGGCCTAGTTATATAGCCTTCTATATTAAGTAGCCTGATGTTCGCAGACTTAATAGCAAACTTGGCTGCTGGTTTACACAATAGAGTATCTAGCCTAATGTTAGCTAACTTGATGCCCCTGTTACTAGTTAACTTAAGCACCTAATTATGTTATGGCAAAAAGTTTCTATCAGTAAATCATTTTCATATTCATGACTATATCTCATGGGTAATGGCAGCAAAAGTCGATTGGATTGACTGTTGTTTAGGAGAATCTCCTCCGCTTGATGGTTGGCTAACACTTGAAAGCACATTTACACTCCATGTGTATTCAGCTGGGTGACATTTTTAAATGGCAGAACAAATTGGTAATGTTTATAGACTTTGTTGAATATGCATATTTTGAATTTTGTCCTTAACTGTGATTCGTCATACTTTTGATACTTTTGAGTGCCAACAAACAAGTGCCTTTCTCTGGAAAAATATCATCATCTTCACTTTCACTCCCAGGGGAGAGAGATGAGTGGTAAAAAGGTATCACACGATGACAAATCTGCGCTAAGGGAGTTCAAGTCACACGTCTAACTATGGCTGCTTTGCTGGATTTACGCCATCCCTATGTGCTGCCTAATCAGCCTGCATCCATTGGCCATTTCAGCAAGTTGGACAGGAAACGAAAGCTTATAGAAGTTTAATACCCTCAGCCTATCATTATTGAGGAAAACTTTATTGCAGTACAAATCGAGATTATCATCGCATGAAATGTCCCTGAGAGATGTTACACATGGGCAACCATAAACTCACACCAAGTGTGTCAATGAAAAGAAAACTTAAAAAGGAAAGTGAAGACAGAGAACGTTCATTTTCTCACAAAAAAAAACTGAGAACTAAATTAGGCCAAATAAACTCAACATGCTGTTACTGCTGGACATTGAGGCTGAGCTTGTTAAAGAGCTTGACTTTGCCAAATTATTGGAGGTGTGTGTGAGTTGTATAAAAAAAATT
Source organism: Pangasius macronema (assembly GCA_037577455.1). NCBI lineage: Eukaryota > Metazoa > Chordata > Actinopteri > Siluriformes > Pangasiidae > Pangasius > Pangasius macronema. The sequence goes on from CM074957.1 coordinate 4,113,837, forward strand.
TTAAAAAAAGAAAAAGCAAGAAGGAAGCCAGTCGCTTAAGGTAAGTCTGCCTTTTATTACTCGCCGAAACTACCTAAATACTCCTAATGGAAAGTAAAAGGCTTTAAAAGTTTGAAGTTTCTCTCTCTTCATCTCTCAGCATGTATGCAACCTGTGTGTGGTTCTGCTCCACAGATCAGCACTTTGTGCTGTGTTTCTGGTAGTCCAGCAACAAAACTTGCACGCCGTTAAAGTGGGTTATTGAGGTGAACTAACTATAGTGTGCATTTTCAGACCTTTTAGTCTGGGGATCAAGTGTGTATTAATGTGTTGGTAGGAGTTATCCTGGGAGGAAGGCCCTTGAGTTTAATTGCATTGTGGGATGCCTTTTATGGCAAACTCAGTTCCGGTGTTCTCATGAATTCCCTGCATCTACACCCACTGTCAGCATTGGTATTGTTTTCCATCAGAACTTACTGGAAATTACATGACACAGTAATACAGCAAATATAACAGATCTTTACCACTGGCAGTAATTTAAAGATGTCAGGGAAATCACAGAAAGGCAGAAGAAAGCAATTAAGCAAGTACTGTCGAAGTAGATGGGCACAGGAAAGGCAAAGTATGCACAAAAAGAAAACAGGAATAAATATATAGTGATAATTACAACAGTCTAGAAACACACCTGAAAATGTGAAGATGTGGGGTGTACCTACATAAAAATAAATGAGTTATTGAGCAGAAACAGATGTTTGCAGATGTTGAACACTCTGTAAGACAATGATGTAGAATATGGTAACACTTTAGACAACAAACACTATACACGTTTTAATTTACACCATGTTTAACAAATCACATTTTTAATTTTAGTGTATGAAATATTTAAATTTTCACCTCTGGTATATTGTGTGTTTGTGTGTGTGTGTGTGTGTGTGTGTGTGTGTGTGTGTGTGTGTAGGGGGAGGGGGGTTAGAACAGCAGACACAGGTGTACAGCTATGAAATCACCACTTATGTACAGAATAATAGATTTTGAAAAGCAGCAGATGTTGTGGTGTTAGAGACCCGTGCTGGTGGATACTGAACTCTGATGCAGTGAAAGTGAAAGGGAAAGGGATAGAGAGAGAGAGAGAGAGAGAGAGAGAGAGAGAGGGGGGAGAGGGAGAGAGAGAGATCAGTGAGACCTTGACAGACAGGAGCATATGCTTGCTATTTTTCCACTGGCATATGTGAGCACCTTGAATTTGTGTAGTTCACAGTTCTGATAGTTGGTTAGGGAGGATTGGCATGACTCTGTAATCTGTATAGGAGTATATTTTGAGATATGCGTTTGTGTGTATGCATGCAGAAGGTTTGTCATTGCATCACACACATCAAACTGAATAACGGAGAGAATAGCGGAAACAAACACAGTGGTGTGTTTAGACACAGTTTCGGACCGGTGCTAGAGCACCTTACTCCAAGGTGTAATACTAGCTAACTACAGCTTAGAAAACATGATTGATTGCATGGAAACACTGACAAAACTGAAAAAAAATGCAGTACAATTCAACACAGAGTATTCTTATATGTTTACTACTAGTGCAATGCCTCATCACCCCACAATTAAACATGTTCAACAAGGTGCTAACCTTTAAGTAACACCTTAAGACTTAGACTTAATCCATTGTAGCTTATATTTTTACCTGAAGTAAAATGGTTCATTTGTCTTGCTTGGCATGAGTAACAAGGGTGCTGCAGTCAAACATATGATGTGCAGTGCAGACAGTATCAGAAATCAATTTGTCTCTGTTTATCCACACTCCACTTTATGGACCATCAAGATCAATCAATGTTGTATAGAAAGCAAAAGCCCGTAGACACATTGATTCGGTCGGTTTTAGGGTAGAGTATGAAAATCTGAGCCTACTAAAACAGTGGATTTATTTCAGCATTTTGAATAACTAGAGTGCCTAAGACTTTTTGTGCAGTACTGTATGTTTCTGTCTCCTATACATGACCAATAGATAGAATACACAGAAGTGCGCACGTCGTGATATTTATGTAACATTCACTTAAGCAGAGTCTGTACACGTATAACGCTACCAAAAAAGAACTCCTTCTCTTACAGTGTCTGCAATTTCAGCCCTAATCCTCACTTTCCTCTTCTGTCCGTCCTTAGTCTGAGTGTGTGTTAATGTGACTAGTGTGGCTTTGAGTTCAACTGTTTGCACGTCTGTATAGTGTGCATATGTGAGTGAGACACACACACACACANAGAGAGAGAGAGAGAGAGAGAGAGATTGTCAGTACAGCTGGTAGGATGCTCTGGCAGATTGTACACAGTGTGAAGTGGTTTGTTCTCAGCAGGAGAGCAGTATGGTGAGTGGGAGACGTTCTCCTCTCTGCTTGTGCTCTACACCGCCCCCTGCAGCAACCACACTGACTTTTTTCCAACTCTGTCACCTTCTGTATTTAGCCTCTGCTTGTTCTCAGTCAGTGCCAGTGTCTACCTGTGTATGTGATTGTACCTGCCTAATCCTATCTATCCATGTGTGTGTGTGTGTGTGTGTGTGTGTGTGTGTGTATACCATTGTGCCATCCATCATTACCATGTTCTGCAACTTACACCTGTTCATAATTCATCAGTGTCTTAAGGTGCACGTGCATTAGAGCCCCCAAAACAAACAGTTTAATGAGACTATTTTTCTGTTGGATATTAATATATTATTCCTCTCTCCCTCTCTCTCTCTCTCTCTCTCTCTCTCTCTCTCTCACACACACACACACACACATAGAGTGTGTATGATTTATTACAGTCTGTAAACACAGCTTCCAGCTCATCTGTGTTCCACAGGCAGGTGGTTCACTCACACTGCTGACACATTGAGACAATTAACTACATTCTCTGTATGTGTGTGTGTGTGTGTCTGTATATGCACTTGTTTGTTTTTTTGCATCAGTGTTTACCTTTGACGTCAGCAATTTATCTCAGGCTGATTCTGGAGATCCTCAGGTGATGTATGCACATTTAGCACATTTGGAGGTGTTGCTATCCAGAGCGACTTACAGAAGTGCTTTGTAGTCTCCATATCCTCATGTCAGGACAAATTAATATTAATATTCAGACTTCAGAAGTAACTAGAGACTTTAGAGCTGCTCAGACAATTAGCTGCAGTGTGGAGGAGCTTGACCAAAACAGACACAACTGTAAATGTGTCCACACTCCATACCGCTATAGTATACAACTTGAGGGCAATGTCGAATACACAAATATGATTTTATGAAATAATTACAAAACTCCATGGTGTATTCCTGCCCCACAGCCTGGGTTCTTGGGATTGGTCCAGAATCCATCCTAATCAAGATAATGCGCTTACTAAAAAAATTCATGAATGGAGAGGAGTTTTTGTGGGGTTTGAGATAATAGTATTCATAAAAGTACTTAAAATTATGCAGCTGTGTAAGGGAGCTTTCAGATGATCAGTGTTTTGTCCTTCGCTCAGGTGCACCGTACAAATGATGAGCCTTTGTACAGTAAGGTTGAAACAAATATCTTTTAAATTTAAGTTCCCTTTGAATATGGACATTGGTGAAAATGTAGGTCTTCAGTCTTCATTTAAGAACAACCAGTGACTCAGCTGTTTAGAGTTCAATCCAACCAAATCTAACCAAATCCTTCCAGTGTTGTAAAGCAGAAAACTACGTGTGCCACATTCGCAACATGAGCAATGACTGAGCACAAACTACACCAAGTCATCATGTGTTGACAAATGGTGTTGAACGAGTTCTCCATGGAAATCACAAAATCTTGACCTGAGGCACAATTTCAGTGATACACAGCAGCACAGCATCTCTGGGATTAGGGTTCAGGACATGAGTTGAAAATCTATGATGACGTTTCTAAGACATGCTGCGATACGAGTCGTGACATGAGTATGTCCCAGGGAGAGGAAGAGTTGTGTGCTCATGTCCTCTTGCTCAGTATGAGTCTGAATTATATATCTATATATATATGTATATACTGTATATGTATGTATAAAATCACACAATGGATATTATACATAATAAACTTACCATAACCTAGTTGCATAAGTGTGCACACCCCTAAACTAATACTTTGTTTAAGCTCTTTTTGAG
>CM074957.1:4125367-4140219 GCA_037577455.1 Pangasius macronema
AATGGTCACTAACTACAGAGGATTTATGCTGATATTGCCCAAAAACCCTATTTTGTTCAGGCGTTTCCAAACTTTTGAGGGCAGTGTACTTGTTTATGGGAGATTTGTTAAATTGAAGCACTAACCGTTTTGTATTTAATGGGAATTATATTAATAATGCATGTGATGTACACAATTTTTGCAACATGATGTTAGCTAGCTAGCCTTATCAACAATATTTGGTGAACTGTGTGCAGCATAGTACTTACCATGTTTTTATTTTAATGTTAATTATAGTTTTGAGACTGTGAATGCGTTTGGCACACAGTTGCTCATATTTTGAACTTAACACTTTTCTATTGTTCCCTTCTCCTCCCTGCTACCTTTGGCTTATCAGCGTGTTAATTTATTCTGGATATGATTGGTTTATTGTGGTTAACAAATTGACATAAAAACAAAGATCAGCGTTTGAGAGGGGATAAAGTAATAGTAAAAACAAAGTAAAACTACTACTATGCATATACATACTGCTAAAAAAAGGTTAGAATTCAAAGTGAATTTAAATTTAATTTGTTGTTAGATGGAAATGTTGTAGTCTCTCATTGATTGCATCAGTTTAAATAGGTCCAGCAACAATTGACTCTGCCTTTTAGTATTATAGATGAATGATCTTGTCATTTTTCTTAATAATTCAGTTAAAACATCAAAATATTTAAATGAGATAATTCTTCACAAATTCAACATTTTTTTCAAGTGCTTCAGACAACCACCGAGACTTTTGACCTTATGTCTTCTAGATCATGGTATGTCCTCAATGATCTAATTCCTTTATAATTCCACAATGATTGAGGATTATTTTTGCATGATCCTGGACCAAGGCAGCTCCTGCCTGAGGTGTTGCTTGAGCTCAGTAGTCTGGACTCAGGTCTGTTATAGCATGAAGAGAGCTCCTGTATTCTTTCTGTCTCTCATTCTGTCTCACATGCTCCATAAGGATCATGATCATTAACTGCAGATGTGTGTGTACCTTGAGTGTTGAATGTCTCCCAGGAGGACGAGATGATTGGCTGCAGATTTCTGTCGCAGCAGAGTTGGACTCCACCTTCATATTCATCCGTTAATAATTATGGTGACTCTTGTGAAGTGGAAGCTATTTGTTGAGGGGCTTGGACAGGTCTGTAAAGAGCTGGAAAATTAATTTCCTTTAAATGTGTTTATTGCAACTTTGTAGATTGTCATGTTTGTGATATAAGCTTTACAAATGATAGACAGTAGCAGAGATGGTAGGACCTGAGCAGAATTAAATGTGGGCTTGAAATATCAGATGTGCTGAGTACATAGGATACACGGCACAGAAATATATAGAGTAAAGAAGGATCTCACAAGGCTGTAATGATTTGAAGAATTTTGACTAATTAGATCAATGATGATGGGAGCCGCTGTCATTTTCTTCTGCTTCAGTCACTGTAACTGTAACAAACTCTTGACTTGTGCATAAATACAATATATATAACACATACAGTATAGCTGATATAAGCCAGATGTAAATGAAGGAAATCACGGCAAATTGTCTTAGCAACAATTTGTACTTTTTTCATGTAAATTTTTCAAAATGTACCTGCCATAAATGTGCGCTTTGTACATTTACTATTACTGACTGTAGCACAATTTTCCAATCCCTCTCTACACTGTCCATTAAGGGAAAATGACCACTAAGGCACCGCTGCTGAGCCGATATTATTTGTGTTGAGGACAATTCTCAACACAGCAGTAACTGTTATGAGTATTGTGTTCTATTATGTATAATCAGCACAGCAAATGTTGTGATGAACATTAACTATTAACTTAAGCACAAGCACAAACATTCACTAAAACATCTGTGATTAGTGTTTCCCTTGTTCAAAATGGCCCTGTGTATGAGTACCTTGCCTTGGTTTGATTAAAAGTGACCAAGAGAGCTTTTACAAGACTCTGCGATTTGGTGTGTTTATAGAGATTTTATGAGAATGTTTCCCCTGTGTGTGTCTTTCAGCAGTGTTGATGGTGTGTGTGTGTATGTGTTTGCTGTGTGTGAATTATAGATGTGTAAAGGCCTCTTAAATGTTGCCATGGTTTAAAAGCTCTAAAATGGTTTACACTTGGGGAAGCCGTGGAGTTAAAGGTCTGTCAGGTCTGTTTTTATTTCCATTGCCGTACAACACAGGGCAGAGTCATGCACACACGTATTAACATCTAGATTTGCATTTATTTAGACAAGTGTTTCTCAAATCAGTCCTCAAGGGCCTCCCAGTGGACCGTCTGCTCTATAGAGCAAAACTGTGGACCGTCTGATTTGAGAACCACTGGTTTAGGTTACAGTCTAACATTAAGTGATGACAATTTTATTAGAGAAAAAGCTTTTTTTAACTTCTGTGTAACATGTTTTGCAGTATTTCTCCACACTGATCCTTGTCACACTCTTACCCACAACTTTCCAGATTAGTCCTGTGCTATAAGCAGTTGCTGTAATGAAGGCCTGTACCTGGAGTATCAGTAGGGTCCTTCTAAAAAATACAACATGCACAGGACAGCATGACCTGGATTAAGGAAATACTTTCTTCACTGTTGGTGCTGGATTGTTCATTGGATGTGAATCCAGAGATTTTCAAAGTATATTTTCACACATTTCAGAAGTCATCAGCAGTACTTTCATTAGTTCAGTGTTTCTGACAGACACTGGATATGCTCTAGTAAAACATGTGTATGTATGCTTATACCACAGTTGAATTCTTGAATATGATTGGTCAGAAGGTGTGCATTATTTTTGTATAACCACAAGACTCGGACAGTAGTTCCAGCTGCAACATGAACAATAGGTTTCTATTAATGCAGCCATTCTAATACCTGATGTTAAACAAAGCAAAATGTATAATTGTTGATGAGGTGACTTTCTGTTAGGAGACGCTGAATTAACACTTATGGAAGGAGTTTTGGGAGTCAATACTTTGTAACAGTCACAATGCTATGTAATGTTTCCCAGCACAGGAAAGTCTTCAGGACAGAGACTGTTTCTCAGGAAGATGACAAGCTGTGATTTTTGAGAGAGTAAGTGAGAGAGAGAGAGAGAGAGAGAGAGAGAGAGAGAGAGAGAGAGAGAGAGGAGGAAATGTTGGTGAGGGAAGGACTGTTTATGGTGGATATAATGTAAGTAATAATATGAGCTAACCTGTCTCATGAGTGGTCCACAACATTAAATCTAACTATAAAATGCCTTTAAAATGTTTGAAATGTGATAATGCCCAAGCATGAGTGCTGTTATACAGAATTTCAGCACAGCTGTGATTCAAACATAGACATGAGGTTTTTGTTTTTTAACCAAATCAGGTCACTTGGACCTGATTTCACATGAGTAAAGCTGTTAGTAGTAGTAGTAGTAGTAGTAATAATAATAATAATATATGTTCAAACACCATAGTATGCTATAGTGAAAAATACTGTGTTCGATCACCCCATTTATCAGGGTGGCATGACACAGTGAACATTATCTCATGAGTTAGTAGTGCAAGAAACAAGATGACAGCCAGCAGCTGCTAGACTACTACCTAAAAAAGCATTAAACTAACACTAAACACTAAAAAAACAACCAGCCAAACAAAGTGCATTCCACTTCAAAATCTGCACTATTAGATCTGATGACCTGGAAGCTCTCAAGGATCGACCACTAGTCCAATCAATACACTACTCTACTACAATCAGTCAGTGTCATCATGAATAAAGAAAAAGATAGACTTTGCGATTTGGCGATAAACCCAAAGAGAAACAGAACTCACCTTCAAGTGCCCACGTCCACTCAGCATGCCTAGGGACACAGAGGATCATTTTCATATAGTGTAGAGGTTTGCGACATTTTAGACTCAGTCAGCTATAAACTATCAGTGCTAGAGGCAAAGATCTCTCTTGTAGTGGTACTACACAAATGATACCAGGGAGTTTGTTCAGTCAGAAACAAATTACATCAGTAATCAGTCTGCCACCGGTTCCCCATTTTGCATATGAACACCATGTGATCATGTTTTCATTTGCTGTTCTAGTCCTGTCTCCACTTCTGTCCTGACATTAATTTGTTACCTGATTGTTCTCACCTGTTCCGTGTTAGTCCTTGATCAGTTCGTGTGTCGTGTTTCCTCGTTTGTTTATAATTATGGATTTTCTCATGCTAACTGCATGTTACATTGAGAAAACGCAGCACTAAAAGTGTGATCAGGGTTAATATCATGAAAACTATTCCATAGATTCAACATGGTGTCATATTAAACCCATTTAGCTGAGAGACTAAAATTTTAACTTGTAGTTCAACACTACACTAAAGGCACATGTTTATTTATGCATTCATAATATCACTCTTGGCATTACAGAAAGCTATTATGCAGATTTTGTGTGTTATGGAGAAAGTAGGCACTACATTTAGGGAGGCTAAGGAGGAGAGGAGAGATTCCTAGAACATTGCCTCCCTTTTTTTCTCCATTTGCTGACCCTTTATATTTCTATAGAGTGCTTTTTCATTTTCTGGTAAGTCAACCTTGCTCCAAGGACACACAAGAATTAAAAATATCCATGGCTCATTCTTCAGGCTACACAGACACAAATATTATACAAAAGGCTATGTCTGAGTGTTAGAAGTGTCTGAATACCTGCTGGCTTGTGGAATTTCTTACTGCTAAACATAACCTTAACTATGTTATAAGTAAGAGAGCAAAGTTAGTAATTAATGTGAATGCTGGGACAAGAAGCAAGAGCTAGAGAACCGAGAGAAAATGACTGATGTGAAAAAAACTGAGCCGAATGATCTGAAGGAAAAATCCACTCTGATTGAGTTGCATATTAATTTTTATAATTAAAATGTTTTCAGTGGTGTCCAATGATATCAGTGGTGTTTATTTTGTAATAAAATTCTTAGTTGACATTTTGAGTTGTTTACTTCATTCATAGATGGTTTCCTACATTACCCACAATGCCATTCAACTACCTGTTGAAAGTAGTGCAGTGGGATCTTGCCCTTGCCTCATGTTTATGATGCAGCAGTGCTTTAGTCCTTTCAGTCTGTTGAGCTCTTTTACCTCCTTATCTGTACACTCTACTCAAACAGATTGACTTGCATGCTAATAGTGCCATCAGCGCCATCATGCTCATCATCTTGTAGAGCGCTAGGTCTCTTTTGTAACTCATGGCAACTGCGTCATATAGCTGCATTGCATGCTGGGACTTGTTTGTAGCAACATCTCTGCTACTTCTACATTGGATTTCTAAATAATATAATGAAAAGAAGCTCTTTTGTTTTTAGCGGCTACCTGCAAACCTGATGGTTATCAGTTATGTATTTGAGATCAGATTTTTTGTCTCCTATTAAACATAATTGTAGCGTTGCTAGCAATGTCCTCCTGTGATGGGTTGTATTTAGGATCATTGGTAAGGTTTTCAGAAATAGAAGCAGTTGAGGTGTTTTGGCTCACAGATTTCCTCCACTGAAAAATACAACTCAAAGATATATGGTAGAAAACCCCAAAAAATGACACAGGACAGTTTAGCCAGCTCCAGTGGTGTTCATTTCTTGGAGAAGATGGAAAAGAAACTATTTTCTACTTCACATTTAACTGTGGAACTGAAATTTAAAGTAAGAACATGTCTGACCGAGCATGGGTCACCACACTTGAACACAAGCCACTTCACTTTTTCACTTTAATGTTGGCTAATATTAGCTAGCTACTTTTAGCTGTTGTCATGGCTACGTTGATTTAGAGCGGTGATTAAGTTTCTGGCAGCACTTATTTTATATAAGGAAATAAGGAATACCTGACAGTCAATCAGAAATTAGTGTAAAATTACAATATTATGATAATTATAATGCAACTTGAATAGCAACACTGAAAATAGAATTTTGTCTGGCGACTGTGTATGCTTTTTCTCTCTCATCAAAAGATTAGCCATCCATGACGTAAGTTCAGGAGAGTTTAATAGCATCTCACAAATGAACTCCTCACTTTCACGAAGATTGCGAATGATTAGCACCACCTAGAGCCCTACAATTACTGGCTGTTTTTCTTTTTGAATGTGTTTTTTTTTTCCACAGCATTTAAGGAGACATTATTGCTTTAGCGGTGTGATTGCCACTGAAGACAGTACATCCACTGGCTTTATTGTCTGAATGATATATTTATCAAGACTTACATAAGGCTTTACACAGAAGAGCACTTCTGAGAAAACAGAGTGAACTCGAACCAGGCCAGTACAACCTATAACGAGCGGAGAGAAGCAGCAGACACGGGAAAAAGGGAGCCAGGAAACAGAACTGCAGTCCTTCATGCTTCAGTGAATGTGGATGAGTTATAGCTCAAACATCTAAGGACACACACATGTCCCTGCATCTCTTGAGAACCTGAGAACTAGAGCTGAATAATATATAGTTTGTTCGTTGTCAGCCTCTGTAATGCTGATGTTGCAGTATGCAAATGAGCCCTCTTTTGTACCGTGATCATCCTGTCTAATCAGAAATGCTACAGATGTGTTTCTGTCTGTGTGTTCCAATCAGGAAGCAGTGTCCTAGTTAGGCAGAATTTTTGAACAGCATCTGCACACTCGAGAGATAAGGAAGGCCCTCGAAGTTGCCTTAATACGGCTTCTTGTGGCTTCTAGTTCAGAATTCATCCTGAGGTAAATTAGTTTCAGCCTTAAGCTAAGCTTCACCGATGGGTTTTTAATATTATACAACACACACTGAAATGTTTAGCTGTCCATTGAGAAGGCCGTGGTTCTCAGAGTGGGAGGAGCTCTTCTAGTGAGGGGAGAGACCTCGTCTCAAGCAGAGGAGTTTAAGTATCTTGAGATCTTATTCATGAGTGATGGAAAAAGAGAATATGATTTAGTCAAACTGTAGTGGTCTTTGGTGGTGAAGCAGGTGCTCAGTTTGTGGATGAAGCTAGTAGTGATGGAAAAATAGGTTGGGAGTATGGAAGGTGGAAATAAGATTCCTCTACAGGTTGGTAGTTTTACTCTCTATAATAAGGTAAAGAGCATGGCAATCCTTGGAGTAGAGCTGCTGTTCTTTTGAATTAAGAGGAACCAGTTGAGGTGTACTCCTTGATTGGACACCTTACAAGGATGCCCCTGGTCAGATTCCAGTAGAGCTGTATCAGGGACGTCCCAATGGACGGAGACATTGAGGCAGACCCAGGACACACTGGAGGGATTATATCTCAGAGTTGGCTTGGGAACATCTGTGGGCTCCCCAGTAGTTGCTGAGGTTGGGTACAGAAACTAACGAACTAAAGTACTAATTATTATGCTCAGTGCTAATTCCATGTTTAATGGTTTGGTATAGTGTATCTAAAAAATGTGTATCTGTATATCATGGACAAGGTATCATGAAAGTTTTCTAAGGCTGTTGTCGTATTCCTGTGAAACCCACTGACTTTGGTTCATGTTGGTTAGAAGTAAACACCTGAGGTGAGATGGTGGTAAAATTAAGGATTTGGAGGGTTTATGTGGTGTAATAAAGCAGCAGCAGTGTGTGTGTGTGTGTGTGTGTGTGTGTGTGTGTGTGTGTGTGTGTGTGCTGCACTTTTTATAGCCTTTGAAACATCCAAGTCCTGTGAAATGAAATACGGAGGTATGTGATTGGTTGGCATGATACATATCAGTTAACTGTCAGCCAGCAAATTAAATAAATAACAAATTATCAAGTTAAATATCAGACTAATCATTTAGTAGTGTGGTTTATAAGCAGTTTGGTTCTCAGCTAATCAGATTTTAGAACTGAAACCATCTGCATAAAAATGGATTTTTTTGGTTGTTAATGTTTTGGGTAATTAAGTGGGGTTAGCAGTACCAGTGCATTGACAGGCAAGGTGATGTAGGGAAAAAAAAACAGGCAGACATTTTAAAATCTAAGAAAATCTCAGTGCTGTTCTCTCTCTCTCACACACACACACACACACACACACACACACACACACAACTCACACACTCACTTTTCCGTCTATGTTGTGTTTATATCGAGAAGGCAGGCAGCCGAAAGGTTGTGTACAATCCTGCAAGTGTCACTGTCTGAGTGTGCTGGAGTGTGTCGAGTGTTTGTGCCTGGCGGCCAGAGAGCTGAGCTCGCAGTCTGCTAATGGTCTTGAATAATAGATTCACCAGACTCTGATTAAAGCCTGGAAGTACACGAGTAAAATGAACAGAACAGGTGCCTTCATGTCAGACACTCTTAATTTGAACAAGTAATAACGCTGCTCTCTCTCTCTCTCTCTCTCACTCTGTGTGTGTGTGTGTGTGTGTGTGTGTGTGTGTGTGTACATGGGTTCATGTCTGAGTGTGTGACAACGTGAATCTGTTGTTGTACACTGATGAAATGTATAAATAGCATAATGTCGCCATGGAGACATAGCTGCTGAAATGAAATATATATTTCATACACACACACACACAGGTTTTTAGGTCAGTCAATTATTAGAATCGATTATCTCTGATAGTAATGTTTTATTATGAAGCAAATTCCAAGCTGTGTTTTGATATTTAGTATACACAGAACAACATGAAGCTTGCGCTTTCTTTGACTCCTGTATAATGGATAAATATGGAGTAAATTTTGCACCAACTACAAATAAACAAAACCTGATTTTCTGTGTTGCTGTTGATGGACAGCAACAGGACACCGTGCAACAATTTAACTTACAAATAATTTTCATTTTACAAATGAGAAGCAAATCACTGTGGCAGCTACCAATATGGGGAACAGTGCTATGCTTCTTTATTCATCACTGCAAACACATCTGGCTCTTTTGATATTCAATCCCAGTCACAGCTCCTAAAGGGACCGGTGATAATTGCATTCTAGCTTGATGTGTCTGATAGATAGATAGATGGATGGATGGATAGATAGATAGATAGATAGATAGATAGATAGATCACCAGTGAATACAGTTGCAGTGTTAAAATGACAAATGTTTGATAGTTAGATTTCTCCTTAGAATGTATCAGATTGTATAACTTGGCCTTATTAAACTTTGATGAATAAGTATACACAGAAGTAACAGCCTAAATACAGTAGAATGTAAGACTGGATGTAAGTGCCAAGCCAGTTTTTATCACTGTGATACCAGAGGCATTCCATGAAAAACAGCCTTCTCACCCATTAATTTTATACTGTAAAATATGACTGAATGCCATGAACAGTGGGTGGCACAGAGGCACAGCAGGTAGCATCGCCGCCTCACAGGGCTGTGGTGGATCTGGAGTCTATCCCAGGAACACACAACAATAAGTGGGAATATACCCCTGGATGGGACTCCAATGGGCAGGCCATTGTAGGGTACCAGTATACTTATAACAATATACTCTTCTCTTTGGGAAGAAACTGGAGAACCTGGAGGAAACCCACATGGACACGGAGAACATGCGAAACTCCATACAGAGTGTAATCTGATCTTGGGATTGAACCAGGGACCCTGGAGCTGTGGGACAGCAATGCTTCCCACTGTACCACCATGAAGAATATTTATTTTATTTATTTATTCACCTCATTTAATGTAGACCTGAGATACTAAATAAAGATCACATGGGGCTCAGTCACCTTTCCAATTCATCTTACTGGTGTTCAGTGGGGTTGAGGTCAAGGCTTTGTTCAGGCCACTCAACTTCTTCCACTCCAACCTCAGCAAACCATGGGAGGGCAACAGAGAGACCCCTGCTCTGGGATTGTGCCCTCTCCTCATCCCGTCTATCCCACTTAGCCCTGGTGTTCCTCCAGCTGGTGAGCAGCTTCTGAAGCTGGAATCTCTCCTTGTGGATGGAGACCCACTCCTGTCAGGTCTGCTGCATCCAGGTTTGGTGGGAGCATCCTGTCATAATGGAGAGTCGGAGGAGACAGATGCAAACGCAGAACTTCTGTAATGTAAAGAAACACACTGGGAAAGGTGTGTTACAAGGCTAGGAAACAAACTAGAAAACAAAATTATACACACTGTAAACAGTAGCCAATCTAACCATGCATGCAACACAGGCACAAACTTAAAAAAAAAAAAAACAAAAACAAACAAACAAAAAAACTTAATGCTCGAACAATCAAAGGTAACAAAAAAACCCCTGGAATTTAAATAGGGAAGATAATGGGGAAATTCAAAACAGGTGTGCAGGATTACTACAGGAAATGAGGCAGACAGCAGAAGTAGTACTTCTACACAGTGAGTAAGGGTCCCCTCTAGTGGTCCAGGGTGGAACTGCCCCTAGTGGCTATGAGAGATGGACTGTTACTGAAGGGTTTGTAAAGTGCTTTAAAGTGCAGGTGTGTATAATGAGTACAGATAAATTTCATATAAAAAAAGAGGCACAGCTTCTTCACTTTAAAATCATTGGAACGCTTTATTTAAAGAAATGATGAATATCTATCCATCATTTATATCTTTCCTAAATAAGGAAAACATAATTGGGTGTTTTTTGTTCATAAAAGCCTGTATGCACTACATAATTTTCAATGAAACTCTCTGTATTTTATTTGAACAGCCACAAATGACCAGGTTATTTACAGTTACCTCAACACTGCAAGTGATGGAAAGCATATTTACCTTCCAGTAATGCAAGCTATTTGAATCCAGTCTTGTGGTATTCCAGTATCTACAGGGAATGGACGATTATACCCCAGCAGAACGTCATCACAAGTCAGTGATGCCCAGCACTAAACTTGTGCAAAGTTTTGTTTAAAACCTAAATAAGTAATTCGAGTGTTCGTAACCTTCATTTGTCGATGCTTTGAAACACCTGTGTGTGTCGCCTTGCCTGTCCCTTCACTGTACTGAAAGTGAATGACTCATAAATATGCTATGAATCATTTACGATTTAACGGAGACTGAGCCATGCAGTTAATATTAGTAGAGTAGAATTGTTACTGCACTATTTTATACTGTAACACATCTGCAAATATTGTACAAGTGTTGCTTTGCGTGTCACTTTATTATTAACTGTATATATGTCATACAATCATTTCAGATTAATGAAGAAGACAATTATCAGAAATATCGATTATCAGTGTATACAGTGTGTGTAAGCAATTGTTTGTGTTGTGTGTGTATGTGTGTGTGTGTGTGTGTGTCGGGGGGGGTGTTTGTCAGTACAGCTGGCAGGTTGCTCTGGCAGATTGTACACAGTTGAGGTGGTTTGTTCTCAGCAGGAGAGCAATATGGTGAGTGGGAGACGTTCACCACTTTTCTTGCACTCTACAGAGCCCCCTTCAGGAACCACACTGACTTTTCCAACTCTTTATTTAGACTTTAAGTGTCCAATTGTCTGAGTCATCTACCAAGACCTGGTTTTATTTATTTAAATAATAATAATAATAATAAAGCATTACCCTCAGTTGATTCCTATTAATTAAGAAAGCATTATTCAGAGAAGTATATCTACTAGCTGATAGCACATGCACCAAACACCTATTGTTAGTTCTGTCATTAATTTATCATCTCTGCTGATTTCATTAATTAACCCGCTATGCCTACGCCAAAGCCAAAAAAAGTCCATGTCTTATATTTTTCACTGGGTATATTGTGCTATATCTGTGTCCTCTGACTCAGCACACTCCAAAATCAACAGAGCCCAGAGCCATTTTCAATACTCGAGCATGAACGGCTGCATATAGAAAAGAAAATTCAGTGTTAAATACAATGTGTAGAGAATGTGTTAAATTTAAACGTGTGAATCCTGAATCTTATTGGTGAGAAGGTGTTGATACATTATTAATAACAGCAGCTCTGGCACTAGTTCCGGCTACAAGAATTTTCATAGGTTTAATATTAATGTACTTGTTTATAATATGCTATTTCTATAGTAATAACTTACATGGAAATCTGCATGGCAAATGCTCCATATAATCAAAGGCTAATAATAAAAAAATTATTAAACAATGTAATGTTATTGAACAAATGACAAGAAAAAAAGTCTAATCACTGATATGGTGAAGCTTTCTGTAAAGAGATGTTTATTTAACTTAAATGTTCTCAGATGTTATACATTAAATGTATCTATAAACAGATAAAAAACATGACGTGTTCTTTATTAAATAAAACATTTTAGTGTTGGCATATTACTATGGTATAAGATGTACAAAACACTCCAGAAATTATTAGAAAAATAATCAGTGTGTGTGTGTGTGTGTGTGTGTGTGTGTGTGTGTGTGTGTGTGTGTGTGTTGCATTAGTTTATAATTCATTAGTGTATGAAGCTTCTCTTTTATTAGAGCCCCAATACCAAACAATGTAATGAGACTGTAGAGGGCTACAAGATCTCAAATGGTCATTAGTGTATGTTTTGAACATGTTCAGAAAGTTTTTATTTTAAACTTAGTCAGAAGCTTGTGTTTCTCTCTCTCTCTCTCTCTCTCTCTCTCTCTCTCTCTGTGTCCTTCTCTCTGTGTGTGTGTGTTTGTGTGTGCAGTTGTATTTTGGCATGTGTTCAACTGGATAACTTTAAGTCCTTATCCACTGAGGTTTTAGCGGTAATCGAACCCTTGTAGGCGAGAAATGAGTTCATCATGAGAGGACCATGGAGAGCTGTGTGAATCAGGAGTAATCACAGTGTGAAGTGGCATGTGTGATGGAGTGCTGGCTATTGTGATCACAAGTGTTACAGCTAAAGTCAGTTAGAGAATATGCCAGCAAACATTATCCATTGGACTTTGCACACGTTAGGGCGCTAACTAATTTCCCAGCAGAGATTTCTGTGGTTGCTTTTCCACATTCTGCTTTCTCTGGTGCTCATTACACATGCTTTTAATGTAATTCTTAAGCTATTGCCTGCAAATACACCAAGGCTCCTAAACGGCTACTGTCTAAGTGAAAAGCAAGAGCCATAAATGTTGTGGTTGTGAAAGTGCCTTGATTCATCATGGACACTGCAAGCTGTATAAATGTCAGTGAAAGTCATGTCAGCTTCCTGGGGAAAACCTGAGGTGTGCTGAATTCAGTAATGAGTTTCTGGTTGATAAACAGATCAGTCAGTTATATGTTAAATATTTTACTTGTCTGGCTGTGGTTTATTTTCTGATTTTGCTATTTTTGGCTTAATATAAAAGCATGAGAGAGAAAATGAGAGGATACTCTTTCACCTTATGGAAGGTTTTCTAACATCTTCATCCTTGGCTTAGCTCTCTGTTTGACGTTACGTCTCACTTTCCTCCCCCCTGCACTGTTCCTGCTCCAGATGAGCGCTGAGGGATCATGCTCTGTCCCATTGTTGTGCTTAAATGCTTAGTGTGTGTTTCTGAGAACCTCTGGAGACTTGAACAACACAAAAAACACAGGGACACATGTTCAACAACTTAATACACACTCCCATTAATGCACTACACAGTCAATATTAAAAAGACCAGTTTAGGACAGTCTGAATGAAATGTCCATTCAATAACAAAAGACAGATAATCTGTTTAATAATTAGTTAAATCGAAGAATAATCATGCAAACAGATTTATTTTACAGATTTATCTGAACTCCCTGGTGTATATTGTGTATGAATTTGCACCTTGATATACAATAACATGGTTCATTAGTAAAATTGTTCCAAAATTACGATTTAAAAGATTGTAAATTAAAATAATAATAATACAGGGAATGAATTTATATAATGCCTAATTAGTTCTGTAAATTGAGACAATTGTTATGTTTACAGTTAACCCTCTTTAATAACTAATTACTAATTAGTAGATGTAATAGTAGTTTATTTTTTAAATAAATAAATGTCTCATAAATAAATGCAATTATATTATAGCCGTTTTATTCCATCTACCCACTGTCTTTGCCTAATTATCGTGTAATTATAATTACAATAGATTGCAGCCTACACGAGTCACTAGGAGGATTTTAGTAAGGTGTGCTTGCATTTCTTATTTGCAGGATAAGTAAACGTAAATAAAATGTAAATAAATGTGGATAATATTAGTTTATTTAACAAACTGTTGCCAGTTTTCCTTTATTATCATAGCGCCAATTACATGATGGGCATTGCCAAGACTCAATTACATCGTCTTCTCAGCCAGCACTAATTAGCATTGAACCTAAAAAAGTTGGCAGGTGGCAGGTATTTTCTAAAATATCAAATGATTACCTGCTCATTAACAGTGAACCGGTAAACCAGATAAACTGGCTAGAAAATGAAGATTACAGTGTGATTACATCAAAGACCAAAAAGATATGAAAAATATTGCGATATTGCAAACATATTGCAAGGAGGAAAAGGTTTAGCAAGAAGTGAAAAAACAAAACAAAACAAAACAAAACACAGACTTAACCTTCAAAATTTGTTCCAACAGTTTTCAGCACAGGAATAACAACATGTTCAGGAACTAACATCTGAGAAAGGCAGGAACTTGTCTGTCCTTAAAGCTGTATGATTACATTGAACCCTATGACACTGGCTGTAAAGTCTTATTTTGTTTGGGAAAATTGCATCTGAAAGTTGATATAATGTATATCTGAAGTAGGGCTGTAGTCAAGATCACAACTGTCGAGGTCAAGACAAGAACAAGCAAAGACGGAGTCTTAAGTGGGTCGAAGTCAAGATTGAGTCCAAATGAAAGCAAGACTGAGCAACGATCGAGACAGAAATCAATCGAAGGCCGCCGATGATTAGGCTGTTTTCCAGAAGAAGGAATTATTATCGTCAAACGCTGTGCAAAAGAAAACACAACATGAATATTATTTTACAAACTCTCAGTCGAGACCCGAGACCATATATCTAGCAAGACCAAAGAAAATGCCTCAAGCCTGGACTCACGTCCTACAAAGTCAAAAGTCAAAGTCAAAGTGGAGTTTATTGTCATTTCATCCATATACAAGTACATAGTGAAACGAAACAAC
>CM074957.1:4161935-4192908 GCA_037577455.1 Pangasius macronema
ACCATACTTTTCTCTTCCCATCATTCTGGTACAAGTTAATCTTCGTTTCATCAGTCCAAAGAATCTTATTCCAGAACATGGAAAGCTTTTTTTTTTAGATGTCTGACATCTAAAGTCTAATCTGGCTTTCCTGTTCTTGAATGTTACCAGTGCTTTGTGATCATCCACTTTAGGTGTCTTCTGTGGTCTTCCAGGCCTTTTGATGTTGTTGAGCTCACCAGTGCTTTCTTTCTTTTTAAGAATGTACCCAGCTGTTGATTTGGCCACACCTAAGGTTTTCGCTCTCTCTCTCTTATAGATTTATGTTGTTTTTTTCAGCCTAATGATGGCCTCCTTCACTTGCATTGACATCTCCTTGGATTTCGTATTGGTAGCTCCAGTCGAACAGCTGCCAAATGCCAACTCAATACCTGATATCAACCTCAGACCTTTTATCTGCTTCATTTGTCTTGAAGTAATGAGGGAATGGACTGCATCTGGTCAATTAACATCTTGTCAGTCAGTTGTCCAAATACCTTTGAGCTTGTGAAAATGGGAGTACCTTGATGAAAATGGCTGTAATTCCTAAATGGTAAATGCCATATTTTTGTGGAGCCTCTTAAAATAAAGCTGAAAGTGTACACTTCAATCATATCTTTATTGTTTTATTTCAAATCCATTGTGGTGGTGTATAAAGGCAAAATCACAAAAACTCTGTCATTGTCCAAATACTAACGGACCTAACTGTAAGTAGTTGAAATACTGTTTTAATTGCAAGCATAGAGTACTGTATGAATCTTTCATTTTATAGTGTCTGATAAAGCATGATGGCTTGTGTGTGCACATTCAAGTGTCTGTGTTTATTACATTATCAGTAAACTACTCACATTTAGTGACAAAGGAAATATATATTTGCTGTAAATTCTGCTGGTTATTGCTAAATGATTGTAAAATCTATTTCTTTATGAGAAATTCACTATGCCACACTTTTGAAGGGATTGAGAGGATGACAATTTTGACATTTTGTCAGTGGGACCAGAACTCTTCCCTTAGGTGAAAATCTGACTGTGATGTGACAGGTTGTAAGTTCATGCCCCTTTCAGTTACTTTAATTTCACTGAGGATTGTTTTTTTTTTTCTTCAAAGAAGCTTTGAAATGACTCCTATATGAGTTGGAGAGTGAGTGCTTGTGTGAGAAGAGGCTAAATTAAAGAGAATGACATGAGACACCGGGTGCTTCAGTGCTAGAGAGTTCAGAAAGTTCTCATCAAGAAGTCTTTCAGGAGTAGTTGACACAAATTAAAATTACACAAATTAAACTAAACCCGTATAGTGTGTAGTGTGTTTATGCATTTACAAAAAAAAAAAAAGGGAAACGTATCTTGCTCTGATGTATACAACGTGGATAAAATTGTCAGGGTTGTTTTCTCTTTGTGCAAATGAAAAGGCAATTCGTTCAGTGGACTTGAAAGAAATCAAAGCAAATCAGCTTCCTGAAATCACACGAGCTGCCAATGACATGAAATTTACAGCCACAGTGTGGCATGAAACCTCATTAAAAAGTCAGTGATACCAGAAGCATTAAAAATCCACACAGTTCCTGGGTAACTTGAGAAGAAAAATAAATACTGAATGCCATTAGCATTGAATTTGTGGACTGGTTATAATTAAGACTTTAAAACTCACAGGCTGCAAATGCGTGGGTTAGTTATTGGTCTTGTCAGTAACAAGACAAATAGTAAGGGTATGTATGCAGAGAGTGTGTTCTGGTTTCTCAGACCAGAAGATGAAAGATTGTGGTTCAAAGAAGGGAGTAGGGAGTGCTGACAGCACAGAGAGTCAGTGTCTGGCACCCACATCCCCACCTTCGTACTCTGTCATTGTGTCTATATTGTGTATACCAATGTACAGCACACAGAATGATAGTGTAGTTGTTATTAATGAATTTAAAGCTAAAGGATGCTAATGAGTTTTCTGTTTATCTTCTTTTTCATGCTTCATTCTAGTACTTTAATGAAGAGAGGTCCACTCATGTGTGTAAAAATCAGTGAATAATCATATTGTTAATAAATGTCGTACGTGACACACACACACACACACACACACACACACACACACACACACACACACACGCACGCACAATGTTGGGCAGCTTCATACTGATATTAATCCCAGCATTATATCTGACTATGATTTATCTGATTCAGATTCAAGAGCTATAACCAAAGTGTCAATATTCAGCGATGACTTGTCACACAATGAACGCTATATAACACGAGGGAAACATGTCTACTTGTGTGACCACTATTTTTATTGGAATCCCTCACCTTTGCATATCAGTAATGCATATATAAATGGGTGACATGAAAGAAAATCTGCTGCCACACTTCTCTTTTATCTCTCACATCTGAGCTTTCTCTGCTCACTCAGACAGTTACTCAGTTGGTGATCATCATTTTACTGAAGATAGATAAGCCCCAAAACCCATAACATTGCCCCCATTTGACAGTATTGCAGTTCCTACTGTTGGCCATCCACCATGTGTGGAATCTTTGAACTCCTTGCCATATTCTTTCACTCTGATGCTCTCTTACTTCAGATACCAAGAGTTATGGTCATGTTTAGTAATGTATTGTCATAATCTTAGCACAAACATTTGTACAATTATTAGTTCTTAGTTAAACAAATGATTGGTGATTCTTCTATTTTCTTGTTCAATAAAAAGCCTTTGTGTTTGTCATTTGTTATTCTGGTTGCTTGTTGCTTACAAAAACAAAACTATTCTAGAATTAAAATTGCAAATGATAAAAATTGGCATAATTTATAAGACTGATGACCTAATGAGACTGCTGAATAAAAATGATGTACAGTGCAGGAGCTAAATTACTGGTATATACCTTATATTTCTGGTGCCCCATGTGANAGGCACAAATATCCCTTACATGTGTCGCTAAAAATCCCAGAAAGTTGGCTCTAAAGGCAGAATGATAAAGCTGACTCAGCTTTTTTAACTCATGAGTATACAAGTTGATTCTTCCTGACCTCAGAGCCTGTTTCTCTGTCAGAGCTCATGTGTTATTTAGGTGTTGCATCTTCTAGTGTGCTCAGACCAATACTACACAGCAAACTCTGACACAAGCCTTAAAAGATCCATCTCATAAAATGGTACATGACCTTTTTAGAGGGAGGAAAAGAGAGAGAGGTTGCCTCTTTGAAAGAGTTTAATAAAGTGCTTAACAATGAGAACAAAGAAGAAGGAAAAACATCTTAAATATTTAAATTTACTTAAGACAGAAAGATAGATAGAGAGGCATTGAGTCAAAACAATTAATCACATAAAAAGAGTAACATACTTCTGTTCAGATTTTCAACACAGGCACTAATTAGGGTGTGGAGGATGTAGTGAACAATGAAAGGTTAAGCAGCTTACAATAACACACATACACCAAGACACCTCTGCCCTACTTCCTGACTAATTAAGAGATGAACATGGCAGTAAGGGAAGAAAAACAGCTCTCCAGAAGTTCTTCTTAGAAAATGGTCCAGTAGTTCAATTTACTTCAGGAGTGTAGCCAGCCATTTGATGGATCTAGGCTTTACATGCCTAAATATCATGGTTGACAGAAAAGGTTGAGTAAGTAGTGACCAAGTTACCTAGCTAAATGTTGCTCGAAGCATAACGATGATGTGCAGTGTTAAAAGTAGTATGACATCTGTGCTGGGTTGTTGTTTTTTACTCTATATAAATTGTAATTGTATACACAATTAATGAGATTGAATTGTCTGATAAATCTTGTCAAGTTAGTTCTATTAGATAGCTGCCACTAGCTCTGAGCATTGCAGTGGCATGGCTGATATGTGCTACGTATGATGATTTATACATTATCAACCTCTACAGTGCTCAAGTCTGGTCTATGTACATAAATTAGAATGTTTTCTGAAAGCAGGCATATCTGCATTCTCATGACAAACTCCAGCTTGTTCTTAAAAGCTCCACCCTCCTTTCATCGAGCATGCCCCCACTTCCACATACCCCCACTGCCCGGACTGCCGCCGACCTCGCCTCCCCACTCCCTGTCGAGAGAGGAAATCCGCCACAGCCATCTGCACACCCTGCCTGTGGAGCACCTCAAACTTAAAAGCCGGATATCAACAGGTGAGCAGGGCATGGTCTGAACAGAGGGTGAAGGCTCATCCGTACAGATAGTACCAGATGGTGAGGACTGCCCATTTGATTGCCAGACACTCCTTCTCTATCGTGCTGTACTTATTCTCTCGCACGGAGAGCTCCTGGCTGATGTACAGCCTGGGCCGCTCCTCCTCCTCCACTACTTTGGACAACATGGCCCCCAACCCTCTGTCCGACACGTCTGTCTGTAAAACAAAAGGGAGAGAGAAGTCAGGAGAATAGTGGTAAAAAGTGGTCTGCCACAGAGTGCAGCTTTTAGGACGTATTTTCGGACAACCGTACCGAGGCAGGTGACCTGACCTAGACCACGAGGGAAAAATCATTCTATTCAGTCGGGGCTGGTGACTTCCAAAAAGGTAGGTACGAACCTTTTATAATAGCCAGCCAATCCCAGGAACTGCCCCAACTCCTTTTTGGTCTTGGGTCTTGGGCTGGCCGCAATCACTGCTGTCTTATCCATTTGGGGACGCACCTGCCCATGACCCAAGAGGAAAGGCCAGGTACCGTATTTCCACCCGCCCAATCTCAGGATCACAGGACAGCTCTTAGATGTTGCAAATGCTGCTGCCAATCATTACTATAAATGATTATGTTATCTAAGTACACAGCAGCATATGTGCATTGTGCGGGTGGAGAGTTCTGTCTATGAGTTGTTGAAATCTCACTGGGGCTCCAAACAACCCAAACGGTAGGGTGACAAACTTCCAAACGAAGTAGAAAAGGCAGTTTTTTTTTCATGAGATATTGGAGTCAAGGGAATCTGCCAATACCCCTTTGTCAAATCTATTGTTGAATAAAAGTGAGCCACACCTAACCAATCGAGCAGTTCGTGAATGTAAGGCATTGGGTATGCATCGAATTTAGACACAGCATTGACTTTTTCTAAAGTCCACACAAAATCTGATCGAACCGTCCATTTTGGGAACCAGAGGCGTGCTTTAAGGTCTTGTCACGTGACTGCTCCAAGAGGAAATCCCTGAGGGGAATCTTCGCCAAGAGTGGAGGGGCAGAGTTCTCCCTACTCTCTGTGTCTCCTTGACTTGGAGCTGACATCGATGGCCCCAGTACCACTTCCCCAGCCAATGCTATGCACATTCCATGCTGCAGGACCCATCTACAAATATTTGCTTTGCTAATGTCCAAAACCCTGGCCCTAATTTCTGAAACCCTTTGCCCCAGGATGGGTGAGGCCTACACTATGTTTTTTTACCTCTGGAATTTGATGATGACCGGAAGCAGGAGATGTTGAGGTCTGCTTACAGCCTAAATCCACCAACATGTCCTATGTACCCCTTGAACACTCACTGGTATACGGTATGTCCCAGCTCGATTGGGGGTGGCCTGTGGTGCATCAGGGATCCGGGCAAATGCCCCTACCTCGATCAGGTGGCATTGGTCCTGGAAAAATTTGGACTCCCTGCAATGCCAACACACCAGCCCAGGCTTTACTCCCACACCTGCAGCTCTGGATTCACCCACCTGAGGGAGAGAAGAGACAGGCACAGTTGGAGAGGGACAAGGAGGGAAAACATGGGTTCGGCCAGCAGGTTTTGAGGGGATTAATCCCTGTTTCCGTGGTGTAGGGATGGGGGGAGGGTGTGGCGGAAGAGGGGAAGGACGAGCACAAGCGAGAGAGAAGATAGTCTGCCCCTAGATATGCAGCCAGGTGATCCTCTGCCAGCTGGACCGCCTCATCGAGTGATGCTGGTCGGTGGCACTGGACCCACTCTGCTGTCCCTTCTGGTAATAGGGTGATGAACTGTTCTAACACCACAAGGTTGATCAATTTTTGAGCTTCGCAACCAGCAGCAGGTGTCCCTAAGCTTCAGGGTGAATGCGAATGGGAGGCCGAGCTCGTGGGTTTAGGGCTGAGGCCGACCTGTTGCAAAATCACCTGTTTCAGGTCTGGGTACACTAGCATGTTGGCGACCAGCAGCTGCTGGGCCACAAGTTGGGATTCACTGGTTAGGACAACTCAAACAGCACTTTATTCTTTCTCTGTACTTTTGCTTTTCAGCAAAGACTTTCATACATACACATGTATACGCATGGCTCTGTGCTGGTAGCTCTCTCTCTCTCTCTCTCTAGCCGCTCGCCTCTCCTCTTTTTATCCTCGCCACAGCTCACTGCAACATAGACCATTTATTAGTATAATTCCCTGCAGATGTGCAATCCTTACCACTCACCTTCTCCAGCTCCGCCCTCCATTCAAAAACTGGCTCTCTAGCACGCCCCTGCTTCCACAGAGGTATCTAAAAATAGATATCAGTAGATCAGCATTTCCGAGACTGCCCTATTGGTAATTAAGTGGGATAGTCGATGTTGTATTTAGTGTATTTATGATACCAAAAGTTTATAAGTAAAAGGGTTTTGTAAACTCCATTCATCCTGGCCATAGAGCACACAATACCCATTTTTAGGGTAATGTGAATCTATCATATTTGTGCTGCTTTGCTTTTATTTACAGGCAGCCATATTGATTTATTCTGACTCAATATTACAGCACACAAGCGCCAATTCAGATTTCATAGAGAATCTCACCCAACTGATTATGTTCACACACAAGTATTGACTGAAGTATTATGTCCCTTTAATTAAAGTTATTTCAAGCAGTTCAGCCCTTTAATCTTCAGAAGCTTTTTGCTACCATAGCTGATAAAAGACTGTCCAAAATGACCTGATATTATATAAGCTTGTGTAAGTGATAATTTGTCACAGCTAAAAGCAACAATAATTCAAATAAATTAGTTCAGTTGTGATGTTGAGAGTATCTGTGTAATTATGTTTTCACATACTGTTGGAACACATACTACTTGAAAGATTTTCATTCAGTTCTTGTCTCTAACTTCCAAATTAGTGTCTTGGTCGATCCAGAGGTTGCAGAAAACTGAATTTGAAATGTTTGTTTTTACTAATAAATTCATACATATGCATCAACACCAAGCATAAGCCATTTGACCAGACTTTTGTGGGACCTTGATTTGAAAGGCAAATCATTATTACAGTATTTATATTTGCACTATTCTATTCTATTAATTTTATTTATATAGAGCTTTTGACAGTAAACCTCATCACAAGGGAGATTTGCAAAAATCCATAATGAACAAGCAAGATGTCAAAGAAAGAGACAATGAAACCTTGAGAGGAACTCCAAAGATAACCTATCCATATGGATGCCACCAGATAGTTGGGATTATTTTCATTACAGTATTCATCAAAACATCCCAGTATAGTATAACCCTAACCTAAGAAAATACCTTTGTAGGTCATTTGTGATATTTTATAATGAATTCACCTAGTGGAACATCCATACAGTAAGGTGTTACAATAGTCTAATCTATATTCAATGAAAGCAGCAACTTTTTTTTTCTTCATTAAGTTGGTGTTTGTCATCTGGCTTTGCTGAAACATACACTTGTTTGTCATCAGAATAGCAGTGGAAACTGTATAACACAATGTTGATAAATGAATGTACCCAGAGGTTACAGCCTTTTGTGGACCACCACAATTTTTTCTTGAATGCATAGAGTAGTCACTATTCACATTTCAGTGGTCTGACAGGAAAGAGCTGTTTCCTGATTCCCAGCAAAATTTAAGTCACCTCATTCTCGGATATTGTCTCTATAGAAATCATAATGCATTCTTGATGCCACTTGGAAGTGTGATTCCAAAGGATTTTCATAAACTTTTCTACAAGTTCTGTAAAGGTTCTGTGTCAGTAGGGCATGTTTGTGGTCTTAGACTGGGTTGTATCCCAATCCCTAACCCAGTACTGCAGAATTTCAGTAAATAAGACTCTTGTAAGTTCATTTCAGGTGTGTGGTTGTCACGTGTGTTATTGTTTAAGTGTTTGTGTCCATCTCAATACGTTCGTCCTTGAAGTGTTAGTCGTGAAACACTCTTGAGGTCAGCATATGGAAGGATGTAATGGCATGTCCTACCACTTTTAATTTCACAGTGAGCAACAATGAAATGTTGAATGGTAAAGCTCCGTTTACAGACAGATAGCTGAAGAACATTGTGGCTTTGTTGCTTCTTAGTTTTTTACTTTCGTTAAGCTTACAGTTTTGCTGTAAAGGGTTCTGGATGCCTATGTAATATCACTGTGATGGTATAAGCCAGTTTTTATTTTCTTTCCAAATGACCTTCACTGGTGATTACTTTTTCCCACCTCTTGCAATTTAGGCAGGCAAGTGTTCTAGATGTTTGATTATAGGCTACTTAAGCTTTTCTATCTCACTTTTATATTTAGCCTCTCCTCACTTCACATTTGCTTAAGGCTGATTTTTTTTATACGGACGAGTCTAGAAAAATAATCGTCACCGGGTATTTCCCTGAACCCATAGGTCCGTAGATACGTCAAAATACGAATATTCTCTTAACTCTGTATTAAATTACAAAGGTGACTCCTTTCTTTGTCAAACTGTCTAATTAGCAGTACAGCCATATACCAACAGATGACATCAAGATGCGCTTATTACACCATGTAAATAAACTGAAATCTGATTTGTTTAGATCTTGTTTTTGTCATGCTGTTTTATGTTCTGACAGTTCAAACAAACAAACAAAAAAAACCCTCAGTGATGCATTCCTGCACTTCCTCTTTACCATTGTATTCCCTAGCTTGTCCTATGCTGCTGATGGGAATTTCAGATTGCATTATGTTGTATGGCAGTATTGTTAAACCAGCCTGCCTAGACTCCATAGCCTGTTCATAAAAGGTTAATTAACAAATGCTAATGTGGAGCCGAGTGCAGGTGCTTATTTTCCCTTGATTTCGTCCGACCGTAATAATAATTCTGTATGTCTCCGTAAACTACACGTTGATTTTCCCCGGAGTCCACCATGACTAGTTGGCAAAAGATAGCACTGGTGCAAAATGGAGAAAAATGCTCCCAGTTTCAGTGTAATTGCTCATGAAGCATTTATGTTGTTAGCTGCACATGGTACTAAACTGGACTACAATAGTTAAAAAAGCCAGTCAAGTTACAATAAAAACGGCTAAATACATATATACATACAAACATACATAAGTAAGTAAGTAAGTAAGTAAATAAATAAATACATTTATTTATCCTATTTTTATTATTCATTTAAAGCTTAAAATTAAAGCTATTTTTTTCTTATTCTACTGGCAAATAATTTTGCCTTTTTCTAGAAATAAATGCTTAACATTAAAAAAATACCTTCCAAGGGAACAAGACACTTTCAATCTCATGCAAAATTTATAGGAATGAGTGGAAGCAATTTTCTAAACTTGCTAACGTATATTTATAACTTTTCAATTGATTGAATAAGCATTTAGTAAACATGCTTGTAGTTGAAATTCTTGTAGTTTCTCTAAAGGTCAGAAAAACTTCCTTCTAATCCTTTTCTAATCCTTCAAACTGATGGTCTCTTTGTAATCTGTCAGGTAAAATTATTCTCTCTAATATAATGGCTTCTTAATATAATACTCACTGCTAGAGTTTTTATGATTACTTCATGATGACACAGAATTGGAGTTGGATTTGGATTAAGGTGTAAGTAACTGAGATGTAGTGAGACTTAATGGGATTATCTGTGCAAAAAGCTTCCATCTCGTTTTGGCCCATAATATCCTTTATTTTAGAAGGCTGATAGAGATGACTGAAGTTCAGATGATTGAGCTTTATATCTTTGAAGAACTTCCCAATTAATTACCACATATTCACACACACACACACACACACACACACACACACACACACACACACACACACACAAACAAAACAAAACAAACAAAAAAAGTTTGCTATATGAAAAGCACGCACTTCATTTACAAGAGTAGGCTCATCACTCAGTGCCAAGGGAGCTGTGGAATTGTTGCTTGACAACGCAGTTGTTTCTGTCACAGTCTGTAACCATTTCTGACATTTGCACACCATTCCTTTATTGATGCAAAATTGAAATCACAAGATTACATTTTGTGTGTGTGTGAGGCAGAGAAATGGACAGGCCATTTTGATGTGAAACACAACGATTATTGCAGCTTTTTCAAGACTGAATGCACAGGGCTGCTGTGAAGAATGAACAGCATGACCAGCATGGACTATGAAAACCAAAAGCCTGTGTATCGCATCCACTAGAGGTCTGGGAAATCTTTGTTTTTCCCCCCTCACTTTGCCTTTCTGTGAATGATGCAGTATCAGGCTAGAGGGATTTGTGCTGCAATGTCAAGCGATTAACTGTCGTTCAGTCTTTTAGTAAGGACTGGGGTTTGTGGGTGGACATAAGATATATATATATATATATATATCACACACACGCCTATAAGTTGCTTGTGTGTGTGTGT
This sequence comes from Pangasius macronema, assembly GCA_037577455.1. NCBI lineage: Eukaryota > Metazoa > Chordata > Actinopteri > Siluriformes > Pangasiidae > Pangasius > Pangasius macronema. The sequence continues at coordinate 4,172,417 of CM074957.1, forward strand.
GTGTGTGTGTGTGTGTGTGTGTGTGTGTGTATATACCATCAAAGTCATGCTTTCCTGATCAATAACGAGTGAATGTTAGAATAAGTCACAAAAATGTTAAAAGCTCTGTTAGTGTTCCTGGGTTCTGACCAGCATTCCTATCAAATGACGCTTAAGTATATCCTTTAAGATGGCCAAATCATAGGCATTCACATATCACTGGGTTATCAAGTATCTTAAATATTATGTAGGCTATTATCATACTAGTCACATACCATAGCTCACGTCATACGACTATGAAGCAATAAAATATAGGAGTCTACTTCCATTAATTGTTCTTATCTCTTCCTTCACTGTTTTTTTCTTATACATTTTGCTCTCTCATAATTACTAACACCTCAATAGTGCCACATTTATTACAGTCCTGTTATGTGTCATCATCCTTACTGCTTACAGTGAAAATTAGACTTGTTTACTTGTTAAAGAATGAAGCTGTCTCATTCAAGAGCTATAAAATGAAACAAACGCATCAGTATTTCAATCCAGTATAGAGACTTACTTTTACATTTACATTTATTCATTTGGCAGAAATATTTATTCAACGTAACTTACATTTGTGACATGATGGCAGGATACAGGATACGTGTTGAACAGATTGCACTGTGTAATAGAAATAGTATCATAAAGGAAACAAACTATGGAGATAGCTCCCTAAATAAATAAATAAATAAATAAAGCAGACTTGGATTTTGATGTCAGTCCATCATTGTTAGAAATGAAATAATAATAGTAATGAAGAAATGAACAGTAAGGATGAACTTTTTGCCTACAAAATTCTGACAGAAATTAATTTAAAACTCCTTACAGCAACTTGAGCCGAACACACTGACGAGGCACACGCTTTTCATTTTTCTGGCAAATTTGAGATTAAACCTCACTCCCACATGTGCCTAACTTTGGAAGACATTACATGTAACATGCATATAAACGAAGATCGTCTGCCGCCTGTAGAGTTTAGGATGTTTCAGATTGGCAAAAATCTCTGCATGTAAACATAGCCAATGTGGTGTCACCATAAATTGTATGATACGTATTTTAGTCTGACAAGAGTCGACATTAAGACGTTGTTTGAAGGACGGAGATGACTCACCTTCAAAACCTTCAGGAAATGCCTGAAGATACAAAATATTGTCTCAGCACCTGAACATTGATGGAACACCTCAGCTTCCTCATACAGGGTGAAGGATTCGAATCCCCAGCCCTGGAGGTGCGAGACAACAGTGCTAACCACTAAGTGTGTGTGTGTGCGTGTGTGTGTGTGCACATATGTGTGTGTGTGTGTGCTCGTGTCCGTCATTCTGTCCGTCCATATACTCTCTGGTTATTTTTCTGTAACTGTATGCTATAAAATTAAATAGTTTATACCCAAGTCTTATTCATTACTCAGTGGATAATGTCACATGGATACTATAAATTTAAAGCTAAAAACTCTAAAGAAATTTTATAAAGTATTAGTAAAAAGTAAGTGGACAGTGAAGTCACACTGGAACTAGGAACATAACTTCTAGGAAAGTCGTGTGAGTCCTCATGGAAAACTGACTCTGCTGTACCTTTTGACTAGAGCTGCTTTGTGACAATGTCCATTGTTAAAAGTGCTATATTAATAAAATGAATGAATTGAATTAAACTGAGTATTCATAATGTTATTGTTGTTAGTGTGCAATATCAGATGTCATGACTATAGCTCGACTATATGCTTGTGACAAATGTACACTCTTATAAAATAGCATTTAATCCAACTAGTGTATTTAAGTGTTGCCACATACTTCTAATCAGTTGGTGGACACTATATTTCTATCACTGTCAGCCGTATGTATTGGTTGTACACATTGTATGTTTCTTTGGCTAAAAGTCTTTTCTAATTGAATAAATGTAAATTTGAATTGTGTTGAGTGAATGCAGGTGACCTTTAAGGAGTCTCATTACTGCCGGTCCTTCACTGGCATCTCTGACCTTTTCTTAGATGCCTGAAGGAATCCTCTAATGAAAGGGACAGACATGACTAGAAACCAAGAGATAGTGCACTGAAAAGCTTCATGAGCATTCCTAACACATCTCCCCACCTCTCCACACTCCATCTCAGAAAAGATTGCAGCATGATTTCCATCAGCAAATGCTTAAGAACATAATGTTTTGTTATTTTTTTTAAATCAGAGATACATCTCAAATGGAGGAAGGCCACTGCTTACATGATGTACAATTTAAAAAGTGCATAAACAAGCACCATATCAACTTCAGCACCACAACTTTGATGTTAAGATTGAAATGTAGGTAGCAGATGTGCCCTGAACCATGATTTAATGCCTCATTTGCTGTTCTACTTATTTGGCCTGAAGTTCAAACCTGTTGACCTATTGAAAGCCGCACTTCCTGCTAAATCTTGCCTTTCCAGATTGATCTGCTTCCACAGTAAACACCTTGCATGAAGCTCTGTCATGTGCCACAGAACAAAGCTCTCTTGAGGTAGGTGAATCCTTTAGCATCCTCATGCATCACGAGTTAGCCTTTCTGTTGTTGCTTTCTTTCTGGTACAGCAGTGTTTGATGCATTTCCAATGTGTCAGAGCCATATGTTCATTCCAAACAAGCGAGAAACACATGGAGATCGTAGGATAAAATGCAAATTAACATCTGCTCAAACCCGCCAACAAATGGACAAAGTTATGTGATACAGTGTTTAATTTAGTTGCACTGTAGCTCAGTGCAAGCCATCTTAACAGCCAGGCATGCGTCATCCACTGCATTTCCTTTTCTATTCTTTCCTTGTTTTCTTCTAATCAATTTCTGTCTTTCTTTTTCTATCTGGATCCAGACATGAAAAGACACACTTTCACCCAAGTGTCACTTCTAGGATTAAAAAAAAAACACTCAGGTGTTTTTCTCCTCTTCCATTGCTCCTCCATCATGAGTTTGCTTACATGGAGTGGATAAATATTTGATTTGAGCGTGTCAGTAGTGTGTGTACGTTTTTTGCCAAAAATGTTCACCAAGGCAATGAGGCCTACACAAGAATTCAAATGAATATAACAAGGTTGTCCCCCACTTTGAGAAGATGTGCTTTACTTGTTGCTAACATAGGTAAAAAAAGGGAAAGAGTCGGTCTCGAGTACTAAGACAACAGAGAAAGGAGACTGAAGTCAACGTTATTTGTTGGAATAAGTCAATAAGCAAGTGAGACTGCTGGGAACACGCTGAGCGTCCAATCTGGGTTCTTTGGCAAGTTCTTGCTGTCTCTTTGGGACACTTGTACCTTTATTCTTCCAAATGAATGCTCTCAGAGAATGTTGTCCATCATGTTAGCCCACATTTCTCAGTTAGAGAAGACGAACATTTGGATTGTATTACTCAGCAAGTGCCAGATTGAAGTACATGCAGATAAATGCACACTCAGCCTTGGAGATATATTGGTCTTTATCATTGGCCTCTCTCTCTCTCTCTCTCTCTCTCTCTCTCTCTCTCTCTCTCTCGCCCATAACCATAATTTTTTACAACAGGGCACATTAATACAGAATTTATTTATTGTGATGTGACCATGGGTATGTGCCTTTGCTAAAGCTTGATTTATATGAACTGAAGTTTGATTTTTACACAGTTTTCATGAAATTAGTTTCTTCAAATTAATATGATGAATGATAGAGAAAGCAGGGAATGTCTTGCTACTCTTACAACTACTTAAAGTATATGCCACAAAATAGACACAACATCTCTTCCTTTGGTAGATTTCTTTAATCCCAAGTTCTTATTTGATTTTTCTTATGTCCCTTTTTTACTCTTGCAGTCACATACACACAGAGAGGATTTCCATAGTCAGAACCTTTAAGGAAAGCAATTTGTAGAAGACATGCCTAATTAAATGTTAACTGGCTTTATTTCCCCTTGTTATAGAGAGAACAGCATTGCTACTTTTATTCTAACTGACTGTATTAGCCACCAACCATGCCTCTTAATGCAACACACAGTCAAATGCACACACACACACACACCCCTTCGCTTAGTCACACCCATCGATCCATCAGTGAACAGTTCCCCCTGCTGCTGCACACTGATGACATGCGTGCTTTACAACAGCTACCGCCAATCACCAACATGCTCACCAATAAGAGAAAAGCTAATGGTATCGACATTGTTAACAACGTTTCAACTCCTTGCAGTTGTCTCACTGAACAGGAGCTTTCGGTTTTGTCTTGTTATAGCTCTTTTAATGAGATCTGCAGACTGTTTTTATTATTTCTCTGTCAGCTCTAGATGTTTACTAAATGATATGAATCATTTTGAGGCTTTCTAATCTGGGCATCGCAACTATTCGGTTTGTTAACGCCTAGTCAAGTTATTTTATTGATTTAGTTATTTTAATGTAGATTGCCTTATGCTAGTCTGTTTCTTGACAAAAATAAAAATAGTCCTATGTGGATGCAGGTGGCTGCAACACAATTTATTCAGTTTCAGCAGTTGTTACAAAAAAACAAAACAAACAAACAAAAAAAATGAAAAAAAACACCAGTTAAATCATAGTGGAGTTCCACTTACTTAAAAGCCATTAGAGCAGTGAGAGCTGCAAGACTCAATACTTTAGGGAAAGTTTGGGGGAAAAAAACAGCCTTAAAAACCTTTTTTAATGACAGAGTGGCCTGTCGATCATTCTTCACGGTCATTACAGCAGACTAGGTGCTGGCCAGTCTGGCAGCCAACCATTAATTCCTCCAATCTCATGCTACTTTAACATACTTACAGCAGGTACAGGCTATTTGCTGCATCAGGGATCAGCAGAAGCTTAACGTCTGTGACTCACTTGTTTCACTTCTGTTCCAATATGGATTTAAGAATGGGTACTGTCATGGACAGGGTTTAGTATGCTAAGGTGGTGGACGTTCCATACAACTAACTAAGTCGCTAGATTATGTTTTATGCAGAAAGTACTAACTACATGGATGCAGTCAGTAAGTTTCACACAGTCTGTGACTAAATTTAGCAGTGACTCAGAGATGATGAAGCATCCATAATTGTTAGTAACACTGCATATTTGATATTGTAATTTCATTACGTATATAAGCATTTCAATGGACATATGTGTTGACATACTGTACAAATGATACACTTTGACTTTTTTATAATTTATAAATCCACGTTGAGTTATAATTCACCTATTAAAACTTGTTATCCAAACACATCTCTGTCAAGTCCACCAGCAAATTAGCAATTAGTGCATCACTGAAGATCCTGCATGCTGTTTTAAGTCACTTTAATTTTAATGTATTAACTGTGATACAAACAGTGAAACACCCCAGTGTGGTCATACTAAATATAATTACTCTTGGAGTATGCCGTTTGTCATATCAGATTAGTGGACTGAAATAACTGCGTTGTCCTTTTATTTACATAAACTACTTTTAGCATATTTGTGTAAATATTCATATTAAAAATCTCATTAACTACTTTAACGGGACAATTTTGCAGATATGAGGCCATTTTGTGTGCATGTGAGGTCACGCACACACACACACACACACACACACACACACACACACACACACACATTGAAAGACTTTTTTAATCCCTAAAGAAGCAATTGGTTAGTGGGGATATTAATCATAATTATATTCATGCATAACCTTAGCATTGCTGAATTTCTTTTTCCCATAGTTTTTTTTTTCCCAAGGCATCGTCAATAATAGCAGTATGTCTGTATTCAGTGTTATCTGCAGGCAGCCTCTTAGTACACAAGTGTCAGGTGGCTCCATTAGATTGTACTTAAGTGGGTAGTGGGTAGAGTTATCTATGCTAATTGCTTAATGAGAAATTTGGAAGGAAATTATTTTGCACAAGAAGTGCTCAGTGGTGTGTTGTGATGATAAAAACAGCCTTATCTCAAATTTACGTTGATGGATTTAATCAGGCTTATTTCTGACTCTGCAGTTGGGTACAATATTGCAGTGTGTCCCTGAGAGAGAACATGTGTCAGAAAACAAAACAGCTTTTAGACAGCGTGTCTGTTGGAAGGAAGTGATGATAATGAGATAATTAAAAGAAGTGAGGTGCAGGATGTTTTCTACTGAGCGGTCCACACCGTCCAGTAGTCGAAAACCGAACAGTACACCCTGACTCGTCGGGAAGTCACAAGAGGTAAGGATTAAAAGTGTTTCATCTTGCTTAGTCGGAGATAAACCAATCATCAGAACGCTGCCCATGGCTCAATAATACACACATGTAAAAATGTTTTTGTATTTTAAATATTATGATGCATTTTACACTAAAAGCCATGATGCAAGACTGTGTATAGGGTTTGTCAATTTGCCAATCCCAGGCTTGCTGCAAGACAGTGCACTAGCTCTTAAGACAGAGGATAAGCATTGACCCACTTCCAGAGTTTGGTGGAATGTAAATTACCAGCATACACTAGTATGTGTGTCTCCTTTAAGAGTTTCTGGAAATGTTCCTACACTAGCCACACAGCTTTGATTTTAACCGTGTTCATATTCAAGACATCAAGACTCTGCTTTCTTTTACTCTCAAGGACCCATGGTGCTAGTTTGCTTGATGTTAATTAAAGGATCCTACCACTCACAAAAAGTTGCATGATTTGTAGAGGATTCTTCAGGAACACTTTCTATGAAGGTCATATCTATAATAAAATAATGAACACATTCATATCTTTATCATAAATAATTAACAATAGGTATAATGCCTTGTGCAATTGCATTATGCATACAATTTTATAAACTTAAGGTTCAGAAATGGATTAGATATACATCAACGGGTTGATCGTGAGGGTTTTAGGCTCCTAACGGTTTCGAGGTGATTAACTAAACATTTAGTGAATCCTGTTTCCCATCTGCCAAATACAAAAACATAAATAACAGAGAGACATTTGAATCTGTAGTCTTTGATGATGTGAGATTCATAAACTGCAGTCGAAACCTATATGTGCGAAGATCCATCTTAACATAAATACAGTGCCTAAACAGTATTTACCAGTTCATGTGAAGTCTTATTAATTACTGTTAATATATTTAAACAGCTTCACTCATTTTCAATAAATGCAACATTCATGACTAATTAATGTCAGACAGTTAAAGTATTAATTAATCAGACAGTTGGATCATTTCTCACAGCGCATCATATAACTAATTAAATACAAGGCTTGCCAAGGTCATTGCCACCAATACATTTCATGATATAAAGGCTATGTTGTAGAAAGCGTACATGAGGAAACATCCTCACACACCCATAAGAAGACAAGAAAATCTTAATATCATTAAAATAATGGTTAAAAAGTATTGTGTTTTATGTGTGATATATGAAGCTGTGAAACAAAGTATACAATAATGATATTAGAGCCTTATACTGGCGATTTGTACATATGTCACTGATCTTGTGTTAATTTCTTTTGGTATGCTTGGTTCGTGACTGTGGATTTAGGACTTTTTGTCCCCACAACTAAAATATAAATGTAAAATCTACAAGTAACAGAGGAGACAGGGAACGCTTTGGTTCTAAGTTATGGTATATTTACCACCAAATTATTAATGATTGTATCATTACGAAAATGTCACTGTGCTGCACTGAGCACACTCAGTTTTAACGCACAATCGTGTTTCAAGATGGTTTGAGTCAAATAAAGAATAAACAAGTGGGTCTATATGAATGCACATATGTGTGAAGGGTCTATGAGTTTGTCAGTTGCAATGAGTTTAATGAGCACCGCTGTTTAAACAAAGCTGCTTTAAATTATTACATACTTATGGATCACTCATTTGAGTGGACTTACTATTCTCAGACACAAATTTAGAGTCGACCTGTGTTTAGTCAAGACGTGTGACTCTTCTAAGAAAAGTACGTAAGGTACATCTCCTTAATTAGAAACAGAAAATGGGTACAGTACTGCTCTGCAAGCAAGCAAATGATGTTTATTAAAACTGAATGCTTCAGCAAGGATGAGCTAATGTCCAGGTTTTAAACATTCCTGAGAGGGAAGAAGTTTAGCGAGCAGGGCATGTTTTATGAAACTGATAAGTTGCAGCTCAATGAGCTTGAAGTTGCAAATTGGAAAAAAGGATGCTTTGGGGCCAATGAATATAAATATATTGTGTTTTCAGAGTAGCACACCAGAGGAGCCTTTCTCTCAATCACCAGCTTGTGTGAGTATTATTAATATATTTATAACATTCAGTCTATTGCAGTTTTTCCTCATTCTTTATTCATACTTTTATTTGTCATGAAAGTCTGATCTTTTCTTCTCATAGGCCACAAAATTTGTCCAATTGCTGTAAATCAGTAAACACATTACTGTAAACTAATTCACACAATTAAGATTCTGACCGTCTAAAGAATTAAGACAGATGAGTTCAAGATGGACTCATGATTTAGTGTCAGTTTTCCTGTTTTAAAAACAAGACCAATGTAAGTTAATCCAAGTGAGGTCTTGTTGTTTCTATTGTATTTCACCCAGGTTTTATAAAGAAAAAAATCATATTGGTCACATCATTGGCAAAAAAGAAACCCAACATTAAGAAAAATGGCATTTCTTAACTTCCTGAACAAAACTGGCTTTGGCCCTCTCACCACAGAATCACACACCACACCCGCAGAGAGCACACTATTACATTGCCTACTTAATTTCGCTCCCCATGCATGTTCCTGACATTTTACAGGAATGAAGTTCTCAGCTTGATATTCAGTGCCTTGGGCATTTCTTTAAATAAGGACCCCAAGCATTTGCCTGATTTCCCTGGCCTCTGTCTTTGCCTCTGTTTAATATTCTCAAAAATGAAACTTTCATTTTAAAATGCTAGATCGTACTTGATGTTTCAGTTCAGGTACCGCTTACACTGCTGCATTAAAATTTTAGTCACTTCCTCCATTAGTTATTATGTGACAATACTGTATAACAGATGTTTACATAAAGTCCACAAGACTATAAGACTAAATAATAACTGAATTTACACAAATGAACCAGTTTAAACGTTTACATACGCTTGATCTTTAATACAGTGTGTTGTCTGGATGATCAGTGAATTTTTCTTTAGAAGAGTGGGCAGTTAAACAGTTCAAGACAAACAAGGGTCTCATGAACAACTATCACAAAACATAAAAAACAGTCATTGATCATCCAGGTAACAAAACACAGTATTAAGAATCAAGTGTGTGTAAATTTGAACTGGTTCATTTGTGTAAATTCAGTTATTATTGTGTCTTGTGGACAATATGTAAACATCTGCTATGTGAAATAGCTTATTCAGGGCAGTAGTAAATAAAAAATAAAGTTTTTATGATCTCTCTGATTTTTAAAAAAAATTTATAACATTTTGCAAGCCAATGACATGTTGACTATTTATTTTGTTAGTGCCACTGAACATCATCTTGATGTACGATCATTACTTGAGGCTGTAGACATGCCTTGTAGCATTTACATTATTTTGACCCCTTGATAAGGTGATACAGGAGCCACCGGAAAACGTCTCCAGGAATGCCTACATTGGTACCAAGGGGTTCCCTTGCTCTGCGACACAGCTTTACGATACCCTTGCGGAAGTCGCACTGGTATGGATGGGTGAGACGTCATGGGCGGGGTGATGTAGCAACCAGGAAGCTTAAAAGCACGTGTGGTGGATGCAGTGGCAGCTTCGAGAATGAAGCAGGTGCTCGCAGGGATGCCAGAAGAATGGCACTGAGACGCAGTGTCTCGTTCCCTCGGGGAACGATGGTTACATGTGTAACCTGGAGATGTTCCCCTTCACCCTAGCCAGGTCCCAAGGAGGGACACAAGATCGTACCGGAGGCCTCAGCTTCAGCGCACCGCGGAACTAGGGGGTGTCTGCCCATAGACTGACCACCGTGAGGGGCATGATAGGCCCAGAAGGCCACCACATAGATCTTCAAGGTGGAGAAGGTCAACCCTGTGGAGAACCAGACTTGCAGGAACTCCAGCACTGTACCAACTGGGCAGTAAACTGGGTCGAGCTGGTGGGGTGGAAGCCTGTCTGTGAGAGGAGGTCCCTCCTGATGGGGATCTCCCAAGGAGGGCCATCGAGGAGGGAAATCAGGACCGAGAACCATACTTGGCACAGCCAGAACGGGGCTAATAACAACAGAAAGACCCCGTCCTGGTGCACTCTCTCCAGAGCTCCCGGGAGCAGAGCGATCGGGGGAAAGGCGTACAGACAAAGCCTCTGCCAGGTCTGTACATGGTATCCAGTCTGAGAGGAGCTGGATGAGTCAGAGAGAACTAGAGGGGACAGTGCGATATCTACTGAGTTGCAAACACATCCACCTGGGCCCGGCCAAACACTCTCCATATCTGCTTCACCATCTCGGAGTGAAGTCTCCGTACCCCAAGCCTCAGCCCCTGCCTTGACAGGATGTCTGCTCCCATACTGAGATGCCCAGGGATGTAAACTGCTCCCAACAGGCTGAAAAAACAACATAAATCTATAAGAGAGATAGCAAAAACCTTAGATGCAGCCAAATCCATAGTTGGGTACATTGTTAAAAAGAAATAAAGCACTGGTGAACTCAATAACATCGAAAGGCCTGGAAGACCACGGAAGACAACTAAAGTGGATGATTGCAGAATCCTTTCCTTGGTGAAGAAAAACCCCTTCACAACCTCAACAGAAGTCAAGAATACTCTGGAGAAGGTAGGCATATCATTGTCAAAATCTACAATCAATAGACACCTTCATGAATGTAAATACAGAGGGTTTACAACAAGGTGCAAGCCACTGGTAACATTCAAGAACAGGAAAGTCAGATTAGACTTTGCCAAAAAACATCTAGAAAAGCCTCCCATGTTCTGGAATAAGATTCTTTGGGCTGATGAAACTAAGATTAACTTGTACCAGAATGATTGGAAGAGAAAAGTATGGTGAAAGAAAGGAACAGCTCATGAATTCTGAGGTGTATAGGGCTTTACTCTCTGCTCACATTCAGCCAAATGCTACAAAACTGATAGAACGCCGCTTCACAGTGCAGGTGGATAATGACTCAAGCAACTCAAGACTTTTTGAAGGCAAAGAAATGGAATATTCTTCAATGGGCAAGTCAGTCGCCTGATCTCATCCCAATAGAGCTGCTTTTCACTTACTGAAGAGAAGACTGAAGGCAGAAAGACTCACAAACAAGCAGCAACTGAAGGTGGCTGCAGTGAAGGCCTGGCAAAGCATCTCCAGGGAGGAAACTCAGAATTTGANGTGGAAACTTGGTGATGTCCATGGGCTCCAGACTTCAGGCAGTCATTGACTGCAAAGGATTTTCATCCAAGTATTAAAATTATTGTTATATTTACGATTATGTCACTTTGTCCAAATACCCATGAGCCCCTGAAAATGGAAGTATTTTGCTTAAAAGGGCTGTAATTCCTAAACGGTAAATGCCATATTTTTGTGGAACCTCTTAAAATAAAGCTGAACATCTACACTTCGATCACATCTTGATTGTTTTACCTATATTAAGACCAGGAATGAAATGAAGCCTAAGCCTTAGAGTGAATAACAGTAAGAAGAATCAGAGAGTGTCTTCTCTTCACATCAAATCTGCAGTACATGAGGAAATCCAGAAGGTAGCATTAAAAGGAAATCTATTTTTTACAACCGAACAGTTAATTTTAATGAGCAGGATCATAAAAAATGGCAGCAGTATGTGGTACCTGAGGCTGAAGCACAACATGGCAAATGTAGGCATTCGATCAAATTCAGAATAGGAAACACCAAGATAAGGTTTGCCTGATCCAGCTCTTCATGTATACTTAGTAGCACTGACTACAAGCAATTCGACATGATAGGTCTTGGTCTTCAGTTTGTCTTCAATTTGTCTTACTGACAAATCCATAATTGATTTTATATAGAAGATAATTCTAAATGATAAATAATACAGATCTTTTTTGTTGTCAGGTAAACAGAGCCAATGGAGGGAAAGATATAATAAAGATGATGGGAGGTAGGGCATTAAGGGAAGTGATAAAGCTGTTGTGCTTGTGACACGGCAGGATCCTGGGGTTGGTCTGGGTTAAAGGAGCTTGGGTTTCAATGGCACAACAGGCCCACTGGACCCACTGTGACCAAAGGCAACCAAGAGAGAGTGGAAAGGGCAACGAGTTGGGATGCTCTTTTAGACAGAACTTCAATCCTTATTTGTGTATTCATGTTTGGCCCTGGGATGGCCAAACTCTAGATGGGATTGGCCTGAGATGACCAAACTCTAGATGATTCCTTTCTGATGTGGCACTTTGTGTACCATGTTCTTAGCGCTTGTGTTTCATAATTTCAGATCAATTGTTGACATAAAGGACTCTGTAATAAATTAAAGACTCATTATCACAAATATCAGATAACTCTATTTATCCCAAACATATCTGAATAACTAAAAGCAGAATTTGGGAATAAACCCAAAATATGTGTGAGGAGGTCATTTTATCTTGGAAGATCTAGGGATAGCCCTGGCTCCACTCAGCATAGTTACAACTTCTTTGAAGTAAGGAAATGGTCGGGGATAGTGAAGACTCCTCAGTCAGCAGGCAACCGGCGGGTATTGCACAGATGATCAGGACAGCACAAGACTCAACTATCAGCACTCACAGAGCTGCTTCTTCAAACAGAAATCTGAGACTGTACATTACAACTCTGTGTTTATGCACCTCACCCGACCTGACAGGAGCACAGCACACAAAACACCACATGTACTGGGCTGCAGATGCTGCGAGGCGACCGACAGGCGCTGGAGACAAATGAGTTTTCATCGGGCACTTTACTACTTCTCTAAAACGGGTCATTTCAGCACACCAGGACACTTTTGCTTTATTTCTATGTTTTTACTATAATGTATTTGGGTATTTGTGACACTCTCTAGCAAACCTGTTTAATACCACATCCTAATGTGCTATGGCATGTACATAAACAGGGTTATACTGTTTCAAAAGATATACAAAGAGACAAGACCTTGCCTTGCAGCTTTTGAATATATATAGTACCTAGCACAAGTATTCACCCCTTGAACTTTTTGACATTTTGTAGCATTACAACATAAAAATTAAATGGATTTATGGATCTAACTGGGATTAAATATCATGAATCTACACAAAATAGCCCATAATACTGTAGTGTGTGTGTGGGGGGGGTGGGGGTGGGGATATAGTTTGCAAAATAATTTACAAATAAAACACAAAGGTTGTGGTCATGTAAGTATTCATCCCCATTGCTGTGAAACTGTGAATTAGTTATAGTGCAACTAGTTGCCATCAGAAGCCATATAATTAATCTGCCAGGCCTCATGTGATCTCAATATAAATACATTTGTTTCTGGAAGGAGTTGTTAGAAAAAATTCTAAACAAACAACATGAAGACCATCAAAACATGTCCAGGACAAGGTTCTGTAAAAGAAGGAGGGCATTAGTCAGAGAAGCAACCAAGAGGTATTAACGGTGGAAAAGATTGGTCGGTGACAGTGGTCATTCACCCCCCCCCCATACAATCCCTGCCGGACCTGAGACTCGAACCCACAACCTTCAGGTTCACCTTCAATTTCACCTTCAAGTTACAAGTCCGACTCTCTAACCATTAGGCCACGACTGCTTATGGAAGAGGGTGAGGATTCTCTGGTCTAATGAGGCCAAAATATAACTTTTTGGCCTTGGCACAAAGTGTTATGTTTGGCCAACACTGCTCAACCAATATAACCTCATAATCGCATACATGTACATCTACATAATTCTGCAGGGTGCGTATTATGTACAGTCTAGGGGCGCTGTGCGTGGTATTTTACAAACACGGAAGTTCGCCACCATTATTTTAGCTTTGGATTTTATTTGATAGCTTCAATACAATTATCATCTAGTACTTCCAAGTTGTGCAACAGGAAAACAAGTACAAATCCCAAGTTTGAACTGGCTTTTCTTTGGCTTACGTTGTGAAAAGTTTATCCAAAATAATAATAAAAATGATTACTTCCACTTTTCTCTCTTGGACTCCCAGCTACAGATTGCAATGGTAAAATGGGTTTCAAACTTGCGATCGACAGATGAGAAGGTGATACTTTTGTTTTGCACTAGAGAGCTTAGTCTATTTGTCTGTTTATCTTCCAAAGACATTTTGAAAAATCAGTGATCGAGAAAGTAATCCACCTTGTTCATGTTTATTAAACCCACTACTGTATTTCACGTTTCACCAAGTATAATAACTTGAGATGACTGACAAAGATAGGCTGTGTGAATCTACAGTCTAGGCTACAAAGGAATCACCATTCTGTGTATTTTACTTACAAGCATTGGTAATGATATTGTTCCTGGTAACACAAAAGTAAAAAAAATCCACGTTAAGCCATTTGTTAACACCAAATAAGATGATGTTGATGGCAAAAATTGATCCTTATATATAAAATTAAATCTTAAAACCCAACATCATACTTCTGGTCATTTCGACAGGAATTACACACACACACCGATAAAGCGAGAGAGAGAGAGAGAGAGAGAGAGAGAGAGAGAGAGAGAGAGAGAGAGAGAGAGAGAGAGTGTTGTTCATGAAGACCAAAGGCCATGGCAGGGAAGGATTAGAAGATCAGGACAGCACAGCTAAACACCATGCTGCTTTACTGGGCCAGATCAGCTTCCAAACCTAAGAGCTTTGAGCCCTGCTGTTTAAAAGCTGGCTGAGGGATGCGAACAGGAGTGCACTGAGGTTCAGGCAGCAGTTGGGGGTAGAAGCATGGAGGCTCCACTCTTGCCATCACCTTCTCCTCAAAAGGAATCTGTCTGTTACAGCCCTTGTCAAACGACCCCCATTCCTACAGGAACATCACTTTCAAACATGCCCTGATTAGAGAGAGGCAAAAAGTGTCACAGTGAGAGCAGCAAGGGGTAATCATAGGTTTTTCCCAGCACTTGCCAGTTGTGCTTGGATGTGTTTGTGTACCAAACTGCTGTGGTTCACTTAGGTATGGATCACAAGTTCAATGCTGGTTTACATAGACATTCCCCATACCCACAACACAAACAACAGAAATAAGTAATTTATTGAGTGTAAGCTAGAAGGATGCTTCTGGCAGGACTTAAATTGCCTTTTTCTCAAACGACAGAGCTATGATACCCAAAATCATATATTAGGTCATAGTTCTATATTTCCTTCTTTACAAGTGAGCTGTTTTGAAACTGCTTTGACTTGGCATGCAACATGGTTGACAGGTAAGTATCCTGGTGGTCCAGGTAATTTTTTATCTGGGGCCTGGGACACCACAGAGACCAGGGCTCTGTCTATATATATTTTGTTGATATGTCTTAGAACATAAGAATTATGCGAAATTGTGAATGCATCTGTGAGAAATGTGAAGTTTTTAAGTATAATTAAGTAATGAGAAATCTATGTAAATGGATTGAACAAAATGGTCAAAATTATTCAACATAAAATCTCAAAGGCTGTCCATTCAACCTTGCTGAAAATGTTGTTTAAAACATCAATTCTGCACAGAGGGCAAAGATTGCAAGATCACCTGAGAATTAAATTTTGTCAAAGGTAGACGAGGGGGCAAGTTGTGGACCAGTGCATCCTGTCTCAGTGGACTGCTCGGCCACAATTGTCAATGTGTTGACTTAGATTTGGTGAAGAGGTCCTGCATCTCATCAATCCGATCGAATGCTACTCTTCTGGCTATACACACCATCTTAATAGTGCATCCACTGCATTGGAGTTGCCCTCACTCAGGCTAACTGTGGATAGACCCAACTGAGGAGAATTCCTGCAAGGTGTAGAGAGCAGTTAAATCTCATGTTGCCCTGAAGGTTGATGTATCTGACAACCACAATGCTGTCTAAGTGAAGCATTTTGTTCAGTTTGAACAAAATGGTTACAGCTGTTCTGTTTACTGTGTTTGTTATTCAGAGGAACTGTGGCATGAACCAAGTAGAGCATTATGGGCTTGAAACTTAAAAAAAATGACAAATCACTAATAGCTCCCTATCTGCCTGTAAGTCCATGTCTGTGTGAGTGCCCCAGACCCAATATTCATAATATGCCATCAATGACACCTTGTGATATAACACATTGTTCAAACCTATCTTTTGTTGTCTAGCTACTGGGCATCAGGGGAGACAAGGCCACTTGCATACATACACATGTGGTGTTAGAGACAGGCTGAAGGGTGGGGCTTTGAATTTGAATGCCAGTCTTTCAAAGACACACCTTAGAAATAATCTGAGCTCTGGGTGTGATAGGAACATGAAAATGAGCATCGGGTGGGTAGGTCCACCAACATGAACCAGTCCTGTAGCTGAACAACTTCAATGACATCACTCAACCTTAGTATACAAGAAGGGGACCGGTTTAACCCCTTTAAATCTACAATTAGGCCAAAACTGCTATCATTTTCATGAACAAGGAGGTAAGTGAAGTAGAATCTCTTGTTTCAATCTTTTGATTGTGCCGCTGTCCAACACTGAAACAACTTTTGGTGTCAGAGCAATAATTTTGTTAGAAAATGATATAGATATATCATTGAGCTCCCTGAGCTCCAAAAAGATTCAGGGCCAGCAGCAGAACTGAAGTTTATATCCCTGGACTTTGTCATGAAGATCCACTTATTTGATGTAGTCACTGCCCTAGTATTCAGCCATATACTGTCTTGTTGCCAGCCACTGGCTATCATGGGCATGTTCACTGTTAGACCATTTAGTGGACTGTTTAGTGGTGGGGCACTGTTTAGGGCTCATGCTACTAGATGGATGGGAAGACTTGTGCTAGGCAAGCAGTACCATTGTTAGAAAGCAGAACTGGGGTATGGTGACTTAAAAGTGCTGTTCAGATGGCCCACTTGCCTATCCAGCGTCAAAGAGCAACCCTACAGATTTTGCAGGATTGATGTGTGCATGTCTGGCAGAGCAGATTGAGCTAACTACCCTTGAAGCCGCACACAAACCAGGCTGTCGAGAGATGCCCCATATTCTGGCTTAAGTGTCTCAGCACAAGGAGTGAAGTGTCAATCAACACCCTTGCAGAGGGACTACTGTAGATCGGAGGAATACTAGCAGTAAGACTGCTAATGCGTTTCTCGAATGCCCCATGTGCTGCATTATTGCAATTATTCACTAGAATGTCATTCATCATTATATCTGCATTTAGCACATGGGCTAAATGCACTTTTAGCACTTTTTGCAGGGTCTCACCAGATGAAGCACTATGTCCAGATGTATGTTTCATCTAGTGAGACCCTGCAAAACAGAGATCAATGGCAAATTATAGCAGAGGATCGCGATCACCTGTCTCACCACACAGTTTCAGACCGCAAGACCCTAACATGAATTGTGAAGACAGTCGAGAAGATCGTTGAGGTCCACAACAAAACAACAAATACAAAACAACAGAAAACAGAAAATTACATGATACCAACACACACAAAATCACATTTGTTGGAACTACCTAGAGTACAGAGGAAACAATGTCTCAAGCTATAAAGGGTCATGACAAGCATTAAAAAAGTGAAAGCTAGCAAGGCAAGGGGGCATGAATACACAGAGGTGTTTGAACCTGCGGGAGGGTCTAAGGGTGTCTTTGGGGTGGAGTAAAGTTGTGTAACCAGATCTCCACATAAAGAACAATCTGGACTTCTTCCTGGTCTCTAATGAGAGCGGCAGTGAAGCCGGCAGGCTGATCAGAGTCAGATGGGGTGCCCCAAGCACACTGCCCCCCGTGGAAAGTGCCGCCCGACACCCTCTGTTACCTCCAAGTGAGCTGAGACCAGCCCATGAACCATGTAACTAGGTGGTTTCCAGGTTAATGAAAAGCTGTAACTCCAGTCCCACTGTCTCCCTGGAAGGCTAACTATATATAAACACCCCCTAACCAAATGCACTCCACTTCCAGTAGCAAACAATGCAACTTAAAAAATAATAATAATAAAATGAAGCCTTCCTGAATAGGGGAAATTACATTCACTACACTTAACCTGCAGAGAATGTGACTCCTCTTTTACACACTGACTCTGATATATCACTGACCATATCACTGAGCAGCTTTAGGTGGGTGTGGGTGTGCAACAACCCCCACTTTTTCCTCTCCCTGGCTCCAGTGCCCTCATTTGCACAGGGTAAATATGTATTCTAGAGTATGCATTTTGTCAGGTTCCCCTCTAAAAAAAACCCTTTGATTCCACCAAAGCAGCTTTTAGAATAAAGAAAAAAATGTTCACTCCAGTTGGCATCCAATTTGGAGCAGTGAACATTAAAGCAGCAGCCAGGTACTAATAAGAGACATGCCTGCAACTAGCGTCAGAAAGGAGGTGTGTTGGGTACAACTCCCTCAATGGTTCCAAGTCCTGCACTAATAGATTTCAGCTCTACTCACCCTCCCAATTAGCCAGATAGCATGCTTTAGGAGAAAAAGTTGATGGGGAGCAAAAGGAAAAGGGAAAAGAGCAACTAACAGATGAAAATGTAAGTCATGCACTTCTCCCATAGAACTGAGGTCATGGCCTCACAAAATATGTAGGCATTTTCTTTTTCATATTTTCAGAATTTTCATATTTTAAAACAACTCAGTTATGTAGAATTACAGTTTGCCATTTGATTAGACTTGAAATACACAGAGATAAACACTGCTACATGTCTCTCTCTCTTTCATGCATACTTCAAATAAATAAAGCAGACATGCTTTAGTGGAGCTTTTCCCACTTTTAAGGAGGAGCACTACAAAGAATATAGAGAGTGCACTTTTAACCCTGACCCCGCATGAAGAGAGAGTGGCCTAACCATGGCAAAACCTTCAACTAAAGACCTTAAATCACCCTACAGGATTCTGGAGTATCATGTATCAATTTGCATGAACCCATGTACTTATGTTTAATTTTGCCTTCTTTTCCTTGTGGCTTCTTGAGCAAAACTATCTCACTTTTTTCAATCCAAAATGTCCAGGTTTATGTACTGCAAAATGACAGTATCAAAGAATAAATATATGTGCACGTACATGTGTGCATGTGTGTGCGGGCATGTAAGCATGTTAGCAGGAGAGCCAGGGTCTTGGCAGGGCACACAGAGGCCATAAAGGTTTAGGAGTGGCCCACGACCTGTTTACTACCCACTGAGTAGCTTTGGTGTGAGGGCCCCGATTACCCTCCATCCTCGGCTTCCAATCTCGCTCATATAACACAGGGGAAGAAAATTAATTCAAGAGCTTCAGAATTTGCCATGCACCAATCAAGACCCATTCTTTTTTATGTTTCTTTTGGTTTTACAACCATAGGCCTAAAACAAGGGACAGAGTTCAAAGGAATAATGAGGTAAAAATGTGAGTGATTTCCGAACATTAAAAAGTATTAAACATTTCGGGCATGGGTAAATGATGCATTTCATTTTCCACAAAATGATTTAGCTTCTTGGCTCTAGTGCCCATATGTAGGCATATCCAGCCTATATTTGGAAAACACAGAGGATTAATGGGTATGAGTTATTTCTGGGGAAATCATTCTGCATTTTCTGTTACCTGGTCTTCACGACGTCCAGTGGGTGCATCAGACATATCTCCACCAGACCTAAAGAGAAAATAAACAAATAGATTACTCTCTTTAATATCCTGGCATAAAAAGTGCAAGTTGTTCTGTTGATTATAACTTTTTTTTTAAATATAAATTTTAGTTTTATACATTTTAACTCGTCAGATTTCTTCAAAACAACTAAACTTCTAAAACATGCAGATCCTAACAGAATCTCAGGAGAAACTTCATGCCATGAAAAATAAATGTTCTGATTTAGAAAACTTTAATCTGCAAATATTTAACCACAAAAAAATTAGGAGAAACCAAGAGAGTACAAAGAGTCAGATTTCTGTAAACCATGTGTTGAGTATGCTTGTGTTCGCCTGCCATGATTATACAGAGGGGATTCCCTCAAAATGCCTCTGCACTAGTTCCTTAACCACACATCTGACAGGAACCACTTGGTCAGGCCACTGCCTTCATCACTTAGATTGTGTTTTTGTCGTATTACCACTCTGCTTCACTGGGCAACCATGTGGTGAGGCCCTTGGCAAAAATCAATCCCATACTGAGCTGTGGCAAATGGTCTGGAATGGTTGCTTGCTTAGTTTACAAGCCATTATGATCATGCATTTTTTTTTTCTAAAGTCTGACTTTGTTGATTATAGTCAATGCAATGAAGTCAATTGCTTCTCTGACCGGCAATTCATACAAATACAGTGCAGAGCACAAAGAACTGGACAGTAACATGTTTGAGGTGTTATCTCAGTACTCCAACACATCAGACTTGAAAATGTTAATCCAGTTAGCCTAAAGTGGAGAAGAGCAGCTTTTTATAGATCCATACATCCATAGATACAAATAAATATCCATCAAGAGTTACCAGTGAGCGTATTTTCTTAGACTGAATAGGTCATCCCACTTTTCTATATAACCAAAATAATGAGTATTTTTCATCAGTTTTAAACTTGAGAGCTGAATGCTAAACAAGTTTAAATACACTTCCACAA
>CM074957.1:4208540-4231528 GCA_037577455.1 Pangasius macronema
GTTGTTTTTCCCTCCCCATGTTCTTCACATCGTGCTGTTGTACCCAGATCCCAAACCTGTACTTATCCTGCAGGATACAGGGGCTGCTCAGTCATTTATTTTGGAAGATGTGCTTCCATTCTCGTCACAGTCCAGCTGTAATTCAGATGTTTTAGTTCAGGGAACTGAACTTGGTATGGTAAGAGTTTTTTTGCATACCGTATATTTACGTTCTGATATTGTGTCTGGGTTAGTTAGTTCCAAAACCTGATGGAACATTGTGTTTTTGCACTTTTGATTATCGGAAGGTCAATCAGTTAACTAAATCAGATTCCTATCCTCTTCCCAGAATTGATGATTGTATTGATCGCATTGTAGGTGCTAAGTTTGTGACTAAGTTGGACTTGCTAAAAGGGTATTGGCAGGTCCTGCTTACTGAGCGGGCTTCTGAGATTTCAGCCTTCATTTCAGATTTCAGATGCCTTTCTGCAGTATAAGGTCCTACCTTTTGGCCTCAAAAACGCCCCAGCCACCTTCCAGCGTTTAATAAATGAAGTCTTAGCCAATGTGAAAAATTGTGAGGCTTACCTTGATGATGTAGTGTGTTACTCAGGTACATGGAGAAGTCACTTGCAGACCCTAGAGGTAGTGTTCTCAAGGTTTCAAGCTGCTAATCTCACCCTTAATTTGGCAAAATGTGAGTTCTGTCATGCCACAGTCACATATTTGGGTAAAGAGGTTGGTCATGGTACTGTCCGCCCTTTAGAAGCTAAAGTTCATCCTGTTGTTGAGTTTCCTGTGCCCAAATCTAAGAGAGATCTCAGATGATTCATTGGAATGGCTGGTTACTACAGAAGTTTCTGTAAAAGATTTTCTGATGATATAAAGCCTCTCACAGACAATCTTAGTAAAGATGTGACAAGATCCTTCAACTGGAACTCTGTGTCAATTTGCTTTTGAATCATTGAAAAATTTGCTGTGTAATGCTCCTGTTAAAATCACTTTCTAGAACGTGATGGAGAATGTGTATCTTTCAGTACATTTTTAACATTACTCAATTGGCATGAGTAATGAAAAAGTTCAAGAATTGAGGTGTTTAGATGTCTCTACCATGGCAAAAAGTTATTTAAAAACTTCCCTTTTAGGATTGAAGTCAATCCAAGCTGGATCAGCTGAGTGATATTTTAGATGGAGCATTGGGGGCACTTGTGCATTCTGCTGTTTCAACTCTCTCTGTTTTGGTTACTAGGGATCTGTGGGGATACTTAGGATACTGCACATCAGCATTAGCACACCAGTTCCCTGTCTCTCTACATATGCAAACACACTCTTTGAAATGCCAGTGGTTTGAAACTCTTTCAAGCTATGACTACAGTGTTGGGAGTACTGGCTGTGTAATACAGAGTGAGATATAAGGGAGAAACTGAACTGAGATTCTGCTGGTGATTCTGTTCTTTTCTTTTCTCTAAATCCCCACAAAGTTGTTTGCAAAGGTAACCAAACAGAATTAAGTCAAACCAACCAATGTTGATACTGGACATAGCAAAAAAACAGACTTTTTAAGTATTAACAACTTTTACACTATGTGTAATATTTACATTGTGTGTTTTTTTTTCAGTCCCTCAGTTTTAGAAATTCTTTCAGCAAACATATTAATTCCAGTCTTTGTGACTGTTTCCTATTAAACTATTATTTTTATGGACTCCAAAGGACAGGGAGAATCCCATGAGATACAGGACATGGAAAAGTGAGATATTAATGCTGACAGTGATGCTGAAGCAACATGACAGCAACATGTCCTGTCTTTGTATTGCTTTTCCTTGCTTCTGTTGTTACCATTAAAAAAAAAAGAAATCTTCACCCATTCTTTCACCTATGCATGATATTTAGCTCTCTTATATCTCTGAAATAATGAGAGAATTGTAGTTCTGTCACAGAGTATTAGTCTGGTGTCAGTTTCTCTTCTTTGATACTTCATACATCTGGATGCTTCATGGTTCATGAATCTCCCAAATCAACCTGAAACTTTTATTCTCCATTTAGATACCACAGGGATCAACAGATTTAGCATAAATATTACAGCCAGCGTGTGATAATATCATCCGATATCACATTTCTTCTTGATGCGGTTGTTTGTGACATATACAATGTTTTGCACAGCTTTATGATTAGAGTCGCAACAGAGGATTAGAGATTAGTGATCCCAGCAAACACAAAGCTGTTGAAAATCCAATCTAGAGTTAGTCTGCTGTCGAGTTTGACAGTACACTACTCAAGGGCATGAAATTTCACAGGAAATTGAAAAGCTGCTTGGTGATTTGCCTTCATTCTTACTAAAAAACCATAACCATATAAGGCGTTTGCTTGCAATGTCTTACCAGGAAGAGAATTGATGTCCTTAATATCCTGAAATATATTGATGTACGAATGTTTTTCAATATCCATTTTCCCTGCTTGCAATTTTCCATTAAAAAATCTTGATCAATTTAATCATACAGAAGCCTAAATCCATTGAGTGGTTTTGTTGAGTGTCATTAGGTTTACAGGTAGATGACTTAGAGGTCACTGTGCAGCTAGTTTTTATAGGGTAACCAATTATGAGTCAACAAAATCTTGAACAAGGGTGAAGTATCTGCAGCCGGGTAAGTCATATTGGTTATGCAGGGTTGTAACCAGTCCTTTATAAAGCCTTCTGGAAAAACTTCTCAACTGTGCTGACAGAAACCATTTCTTTTGCGAGGTACCTGGTTACTGTCCTTGTGCAGTCTCGCATACCCTGTGGAGTTGGTGAAGACACCCATGAAGAGTTAAGAGTGAGGAATAGGTCAGGAACTGCTCACCTCGGCAATGGTACGCATGAAACTGAATGGTGGATTTTTAGGGTATTTTGAAGATTCATGGTGTTACTATCTTTTGTGATGAATTGCCTGTTACTGATTTTGAATGAACAGGTGACTCTTTTCATTGGCTTTGAATCGAGAAAATTGCCAGATTTGAGCATAACAATTTTTCTTTAACACAAGTTACAAGATTTTCTTTGGGTTCATGACGAGGTTTCGAGCCATGACTGAAAAGCTATTTAATTGTAAATGCAGAATTAACAGAAAAAACTAAATCAGTAGTAAAATCTCATGCATTTTACCTTTAAAAGAGTAAATTCAAGATTAACACGTCTGCACAATTAGTAATAGAAAATAATCAGAGTAAACATCGCTGGACATTGCAGCAGTGTAAGATCATGTACAGTCAAATGCACAAATGCAAATTTAACGCTTGGAATCAACTCCAGACCTTTCATCTCCTTAATTTGTCATGAAATAACAAAGCCTCAAAAGTTGTGTCACCATCCAAATACTTAAGGACCTGACTGTAGATTGTGTATAATGCTTACATTCCACTTTGCTAGGAGAAAATAATAGTTCTTTGCTCTGCTGATTGACATATCTGAACAGAGCTTTCTGCCTGAATCTTTGAGGATAATACTGCAGTTGTAAACTCGATATGTTAATTGAATTCAGTATGTTCATTCATTCATAGAAGCATGCACATGTGTCTATGTATGTATCTGTGCTTTTCCTTCTATACATGTCTGTCTATTATCATATTGCTGTGATAAAGGGAGATTAATCAGAGATGATGTGTATTTGTGTACAGTTTATGTTAACTATGCAATTTCTACTTTCAACAGATGGCTGTTATTCTGTTTTGTCAGTTAAGCTGAGGATCCTTGCCCCATGTCTCCAATGCCCTCGGGAGGATTGAGTGAATGTGCACAATTGGATGTTTTTCTGCTATAGTTTTTTGGTACTTTGGGCTTTTAAACAGCAGCTGGTGTTTCATTCTAGGGGCAAACATTGCTTTCAGAATCCTAGACTAATCCTAGACTTAATGATTTTCATGACTTTAATTTGGACTAGGAAAATTCTTACTAAACTTTGCATGCTTTGAAAGTAAGTAAAGAAAGTAAAGGAAATAAATGTGCTATGTACATATTGTAACATCACTTTCAGATAAACTTGTACAGCCTACTGCAACTCATTACGGTACCCTGGACCAATGTTCAGGATTTGAATCTGGGTTTCAAGCAGCTGCTTTGGGGATTTTGGACTTGACATGCATATGAGTTTGAAATGTCTCCACTACAACACAGAAAAAGGTAGTTAATGGAAAGGTTATAATTTTTAAAACTGACCAATCTCTGAATCCAGAGGTATTCAACTGTGGGGAAGGATTTGCAGGTGGCATGGATGAGAAGAAAAATAACAAAAAATAAATATTTAAATGACCTTTTTAGACCTGCTAAACTTTGCACATTTTGTGTTGGAGCTTCACCTTTTAACAGCAGGTTACAAAAATATGCCAAAAAAGCAGTCTCACCGAGTAAAATCATCAGATGAGCCAGTCCATACATAAATCCACAATGACTGACAGTTGGTCAAGTCTTTTGGGCTTGTCACTTTTTTTTTTTAGTTTGTTTGATGTGAAATAATATCTATCAGTGTGTGCCCAACTTAACTATCATTAAATAAGTACACAGTTAATTGTATTTATTAGGGATGCCACCAGAATATTTTGACCAAAATAGAAATAGAGAAAAAAAGACTGAAATTTTTGACTAGAAAAAACATTAAATAGGCCTACAATGAAGTGTAAAATCTAACATTTCACCAATAATGTTAATAGTAATTATAATTGGGCAGTGCTTTAAAATACTGTCTGTTTGCTTAGCTCTATTGCACTGTGGTCACTCTAACTACTTTTCAGAACATTTCTGTTCATGTACATTATAGTTTACTGTAGCCCGTTTGCAACGGGGCAAAGAAAATGCTGTTCTGTCTTTCTGCTTCATTAAACACATCCCACCGAAAAAAAAAAAATTTATATAACTATGAGAAAATATTTTATACTTCACTGTTGGGAAACATATAGAAATTCTGTTCTATATGTTCAGTTGCATAAATTTAAGTTTCCTGAACAAAAAAAAACTGGCAAGTGGGGCTCATGGGGTAAAGGTTTGAACAGCTCTGTCTTAAACTATACATTACAAATACAGCTGAATAAGGAATTTAGAAAGCAATGTAATGTAATATGTAATACATTTATATTTCAGACCATGGCTCCTTTTTGTCTTTTTCTCAGAAAACCCAGTGATATGCTGTCAGTTTACCATAAACATGTATATCCTTTGTGCTCAGCATAGATCTGTACACTCACTGGCATTATGTTAAGATGATTTTATAGATGTTTAGCATTGGTTTATAGAGTGCTGAATGTGATCTGACAATTGAGATTATTTCTTGTTCCCTCTTTCTTAGTTTTTGTCTGAATTACCAAAGTGTTTCCAAATGGTCCTGTATTGGCTGACACTTGGTCCGTAAACACATTTTTCTCATATAAGCAATTGTCAAGAGGTAAATGTTTGACAGAGTAAGCTTTAAGACTAGATTTGGACATTAGCACTAGAGATTTATTAAGCTCAAACAAAATGACCCACATACTCAAGGCAAGGCAAGGAGTCAAGCTCCTATAGACACAGGAATTCACCAAATTGTCTAAAAATAATTAGTAGTCAGTACTGGCATGAGGAAGTGAAATGCTTTCAGAATACTTTAGGAGAATACTTTAGGAGAAGCTTAGTTTTTTCTATGAAGAAGCCACAGGTGTTGAAACTCAGGGATGGGAAGCACTGGCAGACTCGCAACACCAATCTTCTGGTCAGAAGTTACCAGCTCTGGCTAGACTTGTCTCACCAAATTATGACATGATCAGTGACGGTATTATATTATTAGAATTGGTGTCTTTATTTACAGATCTGACTTAACCAAGCCTTTCATTCATTGTAAAGACCAGTTATGGACTGTTTAGCCACTTCATGACTGATTGATTGGCTTTTGCTGAAGAGTAAGCGTAATTGATGTGTAATGGTGTTTCACTGATCAAGATTATGACTAATTGCCAGTTAATTAACAGTTATGGGATTCTGGTCCAGTGTGTTAAATGCTGACACAGAGAGGATAATGAGAATCTTTTTAGGGGCTGGAATTTCGAAACAGGAGCTACTAAAGGCTCTTGGGTAATGCAGTCATTATCCACCGATTTCAGCTGTACTTACACACTTGATTTGTCAGCCTAAATGAATAAAACCTCAGGAAACACATAGAGAAATGCTTCACATTAATAATGTCACACATAGACATGAAATTACACAACTGAAGGGATGCATTAATACTAGGGGTGTAACGATCCATTGATATGGATCAGTGTATTGATCAAATAACCAATGATCTGATGTATTGATGCAGTCCGTAAACATTGATGCACATATAATTTTTAAGATTGGCCTTTATTTAGGACTCTCNTAGCATTTCATAGTGGAAAAAAAGTGGAATAAATATTTCAAAATATATTTTGGTTGCATCTGTGAATTAATAGAAATGTTACTGATTGTGTAAAATAGACACTTTGTTTAATATCGATTGCAAGCCCCTGAATTGAACAAATCGAAATCGCATTGAGGTATCGGCAAATATCAGATTTCTGGCTAAAAGTATAAAACTTGCGATTTACACCCCTACTTGGTATTGGGCGTCTGCCCAATTAATTACATATTGCTGATTTCTAGAACAGTCCTCTTCAACTGTAAACCTTTTATGACAAATGACATCCCTAAGGGTGAGGTCATACGACTCTTTAATCAACAGTTTTACAATATAGTGCACTCTCTCCCTGGAGGCGATCTGTAAATGCTTTTGAAAGGGATTTACAATGTTCAAAGTTCCCTGTGTGTTTTTCTTATTTAGCAATTTATAGAGCAGCTCTGTAATACATCACCTCAGGATCTGAGCTCATTAGCATTTCTGTCTCATTCTTTTTCTCTGTCTAGCAAAACACAAGCCAGATTTATATGTCTGTTAGTAGCCTGATTCATATTCTTTTTGTCCATATTTTGTCGTACGTTTCATTTCCTGCAGTAAAAAGCTGACCTGGTTTCATAGGTGTCACTGTTCATTGGAGGAATTTAGTGTACTGTTCATTATAGCAGATTAAGCAAATAAACATTAGACATGGATCCACTGTTCTTAATGAGTGGAGTTGGATACTAATGTGAGTGAGTCTGCAGTTTTCTTAATGAGCTCTCTTTAAATCCAGTCTCTCACTCCCTCTTCGAATTTCTCTCAACCCCTCTGGTACTCAATTTCCATAAGCTTTTTTTTATTTTTTAAATTGTTCTAATTGTTTTTTATTATGCACAAATTTGGTGTTTTAATTCATATCACCTTTTCTTCATTATCTTCTTACATTTTAATTTATTCTCACCATAGTGATAGTGATGGATATCTCTGAAGTGAAGAAGGAAGTTTCCCCATTCATATTTACTGGCCATTGGAGTGGTATTGTTACACTCGTATGGTTCAATGGATAATTAAGTTTTCTTCGCTTCCTAAAAGTATGTTAGTTGGAAAACATTGTCTGATAGATACAACGAGTGTACTAAGACTTAGCTGATGGATTGATCCAGTGTTGGTTGAACTTCCCCATTGGTATCCTCATCCCTAATTATGAGACTTTCCATACAAACACATGATATTTCATGTTCATAAGTACTACGCAGCTGTACCGGGGCCATCTTTTGAGGACAGAGATTACAAACCTGCTTCATAAAGTATAAAGAAGTGCTGTTCTATGAAGGTACAGACTGACATGTCCTTGTTTAAGGCAACTTGGGTTCAGTTTTGCTGATACATTTCTTGCTGGACTGTCTAATAATAAGGCAAGTCACCAAGCCATCATGCAACTCCCTATGTAACTTGTCACTGTAGAAACTGTCAGGGCTACTGTTATAGAAAATTTATTACAACTTTCTGACCAAGATTCAGATTCAAGACTTCAGCAGCACTGTGGTATATTTGAAAAAAAAAACAAACACCAGTGGATTCTTTAAATAATATGAGTTTCATCACAAGCGTGAAGCGTTGCCCAGATGTGGAAGCTACTCTATTAATACACTAGAAGCACCTTTAGAGCTTTGGATAAAGGATGATCTGTCACTTCACAGAGAAGGGCATTATCCTCTCCAGTGTGAGGCCTGTTCTCCACCATAACCAATTAATGTAGAAGCCCACCATGATGAATGGATTGACAGCAGAAAAGGATATGAAGAGAGGAAAGTGTGAATGAGGCAGTAGGGATGAGATGATGTTTAATTTATCAGAGCAGATAGAAAAGAAATGGGAGAACCCTTAAGAGATATTCTATCTCTCTGCCATTACCAATTTATTTTTGGGCAGTAATGCTGTTATCAGAGGACTGCAAAGTTTATGAAGTTTGTAATGGAGAAAAAAACAACAACTCATATCCAGTGAGGAATTTGCTCTCACTCACTTTCTGTAAATAAATTTATCCTGGTCAAGGTCACAGTGGATCCGGTGCCTAAACACTGGGCATGAGGCTTGAATACACCCTGCACTGGATGCCAGTCCATCGCAGGGCAGCATGCACATACATTCATATTTGGGGCAATTCATAGCCAGTCTACCTACCTGCATGGTTTTGTAAGATGGGAGGATACCAGAGAACCCAGACGAACCCACAAAGTGAGAATATATGCTGAAGAGTTGCACAGAGAGAAAGCTGAGCTTTAATACATTATAAATTGTTTACTACTAAATTGTTTGTGTTAGTCTGTTATGGGACCAGGTTGTCATTCATCTCAGAGTGTGCTGGTCATTACATTATCTCATTATCAAGATTCAAGGTGCATGCTAAAGACACGCAAGCAGCTATCAATCTTGTTTGGTCGTAGTGCATGTCTTATGGACATGGCTATAAAGGATTATATTTACCCATTTATATAAATCAAATCGCTCTACACTTCAGAGCACATAAGAACGCTTCATTACCTTACTGTAAAAGGAACTAGAACTTTCTATCCTATGGTTGCGTAAAGCTTCTTCTTTCTTCTCGGTGCTTGGAATCTAATTTCCTCTTGCGCTCTTATTACACACTACATAACCAACTTCAATTAATTTATTTTTAATCACTTTGGCTTCCTGCTCTAGCGCCGACATAATCCGTACAGCGCCAAGCTCTGCTTCTGCCCTTGAATTCAGGGAAAGGAGACTATTTTGATGTTCTGAAAGAACATTTGAAATAACTTGCTTGAGAAAATGAGCCGTACATACACAGCCTACTGGTACAGCAGCTCGGGAAAGGCTTAACTCGGGTCTTGAAAATCAAACATGAGAACAGAGAGGCGATTCTGTTTGTCCTAGTGTAAGAAATAAAGTAAGCATTAAGGAGGTAGATTTCAAACAAAGAGGAAGTGAGAGACTTGAATACAAGTCTTGATCAAAAGACAAAATTAAGTAACAAGGAAGCTGCATAAAAGAGTGTATTGCAGATATTTTAAATAATTATGTAAGTGGCATGGTGGACATATACATAAAAATGGTGGCCTAGTAATAAAACATGCTATTTTGCATACATTAATTATGTACTTAGTTCAAAAATTTAATTGTTGTGTAAATAAGTAAATAAGAACTTTTAAAGTTATTATATAGCACCTTTCTAACACTCAGGTTGCTGTACAATTACTGAAAAAACAGCAAAAGAAGTAGTAGGAAGAAGAAAGGGAAGTGTTGGGAGAAAAGGTATGTTTTAAGTGGATGCTTAACATAAAACGGCGTTACTTTTTTCATACTATTTCACAGAAAAACATTCGGTGGACTGAGGCTTTTGGCTCCTACTGTAATTCACCCTAACTCTGCTCAAAGACTTCAAAGATCTGAAGCTCCGATTGCGTGCTGCAACTTTGCTGTGCTTCACAATAGTTTATGGAAGAAGCTTTTTTAAAGCTTCATAATGCATCTCATTGGTACACAGAGAAATTCAGGCAAGTGAATCATGCATGCTGGTAGCCATCACACTGGTAATGGAGTTACACAGTTATTTTAGCACAATAGAGCTTGATTGCACAAAGTAGATTCTTTTTTTTGTTGTTGTTGTTCCTACTTTTTCCTATTACTTTTGCCTGTTGTTTGACTTCCCCTTGATTTTTCATCAGTGAAGGGAAAGTACTTTGAAAGTCATCCTCAGATATTCAGCAAGGTGCTGCTATTTATCATTACTACTTATCTATTTTTACTGAATATTTACAACTGTCGATGTCATCTCAACACTTCTAACACACACACACACACACACACACACACACACACACACACACACACACACACACACACACTTTTATAAGACATTCCATAAGACGGGTGAAAGTCCTGACCAGTCTAAGTTTTGTTCACAGGTTGTTTGACTCTCCTTTCATGTGGATATAGAAACTCTTACAGAAACAGAAATAATATGATAAAGAATAATAATCACGCAATCGGGATTGATCGTGTAGGCTACAGAATAAGCATGTCAGATTGCTATTGTTTGTGCACACTAGCGTTCCTGTAGGACGCCAAGCTATTCAGTGTTTTATACATATATTCACATAGACTCAGGGATATTGCCTGTAAAAACAGCCATTGCTCCAAAACAGTAAAACAAGATAGAAGTGTCTTAAGTAACTTGTCTTATACAGTAGTTCAGAGGAATTTATGCTGTTATAAAATGTAGTAATTTTGTTTTGTCTGCTGTCAAGAAATATTTAACCCAGATATTTAGTGTTTATGAGCTAATTCAGTGCATCACCTAATTCAGTGCATAGGCATTGTGTTCATTAGGCATTTTTCTAGGTTTGTAGTTTCCGCAGCCAATTTTAGTTCCTGGAATCTTTTTATTTTGTGGTCTGGAGTAGGTATTTTTCTGGAGACCAGAGATTCTTAGGGAGGACCTGACTGTACTAAACATCTCAGGATAACCTAACCGCTCCCAGCAATTACAAAAAACATAGAGTTAATGACTTTAATAATCTTCTACGACAGGCCGTCAGTGCTCTACTTGCATGGATTTCTGATTCCAGGCTTCTCTTTTTGTTTTGGTTAATTTTTTTCCCTCCCCATTGTTTTCCTCGTGTTCAGCCATATTACCCGTGTCTAGTTGGTGCCTAATTATAATTTGCATTTATTTGTGCTTTGTATTTAGTCTAATTTCATGTTCTTGTGTATTCATTAAAGTCTTTTGCATATTTTTATCCTCTGACATTCTATGTTTTGTTTTTTCTACACTCTGACAGAAGAATATATCAAATCACTGATACAGCCAAAGGGCCATCTAAGCAGTAGGCAGCTACAGTTAGATTGATGGATATTGTTGCTACCTAACATTAATTGCAAAAGGAACAATAGATCCAATAGCAGCAAATTTAATCACAGTTCTCATGGGGCTTTTGCAACAACTGGCTACACTGCACGCTCTCTAATTGGTGTCCTCCAGGGAGGTGAGCCATGAGTCCCTGCTGTCTGGCTTAGGTTGGTTGTGTAAAAGCTTTCTGATGGTACAGCACATGATTTGAAGGCCTTATGTTCCCCATAAATTAGACTCAATTAAAACCTGTTTCACCATTAATGATCAAATCATTTTGTTTGTACTCTCTTTGTTTGTGGGCAGTGTACTGCAGTCATGTGTGGCATGTCAGAGTGTTCTTTTCACTTGTTTCAAGGCATTACTTTATCATTTCTGTGGCTCAGGCGAACAAACCAGCTGTAGAATATGGTCTCACCTTTCACACAATGGTGGCATATTTTCCAGCATATAACCAAGTTTTGCTAGAGAAGCTGCACACCAGAGCATGCCTATCATGATGGCTCCATGTGTTTTTCTACCTTATTGTGTTCACTGTTCATCTAGATAACTCTCTGAGAGGGTTTACATAGGATATTTATGAACCTTTACTTAACAACTGTCTTTTCTTTTAATATATTTTGGCTCCAGAGGGAGTCAAAATGGAGTAGAGTAACGATGAGCATAGTACTGGAATGCCCAACTCCCTAGATACTTCAAGATTCATGTGTTTCCCCAGAATTGGCAAACTTCTACAAAAGACACAGAGAACTCTCTGCATCTCTGGGTTCTTCAAGTTGAAGCAATTATTGGGCCTAATCCTACACCAGCCAAATACTTAACTACCATTCGTGGTGAAAGTAAATACTTCAGAGTTGGATACCTCACTGTTTTTAGTAGCTTTTTCCCCCTAAAAACTCACACAAGAAGAACAGAATTATGATGTCACCAACCATTAGCTCCTATCATCACTATCAAGTTATTAGATAGTTGGTGCCCAGATCATCCTAACTTGGAGTACATTAGCAGGACTCAATGAGTCACCCCTTGCCAGACCAGGTTGGCTCTGCCCTGTACTTGAACTTGCTTGAACTACATTAAGTTTTGGGACTGTTCCCTTAGGTCCCTTTGCTGAACTCACATGCTTGGTTAGTTCTATCCACATGGTCTTTGATCCAGTGATCCAGGAGGCTGCTGTGAGTGATCCAGCACCCCTCTGAGAGATCCTTGGAAGCCCTCTCTATGCCAGCCAGATCCTACCTGCCAGTACTACCATTCACAGCCAAAAGTAGATGCTTCAGAGGTGGAAGCCCTCCTGTATCTAGATGCCTTCTTTTCCTGTAAAATCTCATCCAAGCAGAACATAAGTATGATGTTAGCAACCATGAGCTTCTAAATATCAAATTATCCTGCAAGTCTTCGCATCATTAGCTAGTTGGTGAACTTCATACTTAGTATCTGGATTACCTGTTTCTGGTGCCAAATCTTTATATCATTGTGTGTTCTTTTTGTGGTATTCTCTTTGTTATATGTTTTTCTTATTATGTGATTATAAAGTTTTCTTAAAGCCTTTTGTGAATTTGTTGACTCTGTCTTTTTTTGTTAAAATGCTGTCATGGGCATTAATGCCTACAGTTA
Organism: Pangasius macronema; assembly: GCA_037577455.1. Taxonomy (NCBI): domain Eukaryota; kingdom Metazoa; phylum Chordata; class Actinopteri; order Siluriformes; family Pangasiidae; genus Pangasius; species Pangasius macronema. The sequence goes on from CM074957.1 coordinate 4,221,384, forward strand.
TAGCATTTACTTAAAAATCAATATTATGAGGTTAAAGATACACAACTCATTTGCAGTTGCAGTGCTCTAACGATTCTGTGGTGGGTGGAAGCAATAAAAAGGCAGCAGAAAGCATTTGAATGAGATTAAAGTAAACTGATAACTATCACCCTGCATTCTGGTGATTTTACACCTACACCGACATATGGTCAGTCTATAAAGTCTGGGGATGCTCAGAGCTTATTAAATATCAGGAACGGGTCAGCATTTTTACAGAAGTCTCACCAGAAACTCTGGAATGAATGTAAAGGGTGGTTAGTGGTTACATGTGGCTATCTTCAAGGACACACACACACACACACACACACACAAAGTGGGAACATCTCTTGCAGCGTCGAAGATCATCTGAGAGATTGGCAGTTTTGAGACATCTTATTTATTTATAGTCACATTGCTCCATTCTCACAAGCCATGTCGCCAGCGATGCTTTTAGGACAACAAGCCAAACATCCCTTGGCTGCACTGGTACTGGCTGAAGTGCCCTTGAATGTAGGCTTGAATGAAATGTAATTCCACACTTTGTAATGTCCTTGGCAACAGTTGTCTTGGTATTCACAATGAAATCGTGAAGTAAATCATATCTACACAACGGGGAACTCATGTATTCATGCATCCATATATCCATCCATTGAGATACTTTTCTGCTCACCCCGTTTGTAAAGACTGGTTATTTGAGTGACCATAGACACTAACAACCTGAGCTAGGCTAGTCATTCTCCTCTCACCTCCCTCATCAACAAGTTGTTCTGTGTACCGAACTGCTGCTCATTTTTTGTTGATGTTGATGTTCCACCCTATTCTATGTAAAACTCTCCAGTCTGTGTGAAAATCCCAGAAGATAAGCAGTTTGTGAAATATTCAAACCAGCCCATTTGGCACCACCAGCTGTGCCTGCGCTAATATTTCCTTCAGGAAATGCTAATCTAGCTTTCTTTAATAATGCAAATTAGGGTTATAAATCGATAAATAAGTGTTGACATTGTGCTGCAGAGTTGAGAATGTATCACGGCGGAGAGTGCCCATGGTGCGTCTGCTCCCGTGAGTCTGTAGGATTCAGGATGCTTTGTTGGACTGCCAATGGAGTTTTCTAACCGTAACTAGATTTCACTAGAAAGCCATACAAGTTTTAGTAGATGAAAGTAATGTTAGATTTCATTCAGTTTCATACTGAACCAAGTTATGTGAACTGTTATGAATTTCCTGACTAAAAGCTGAAGAAAATAGCTTTCTTGTGTGTCTGTGAAGTTTTTCAGTCATCCATGACATTGTAAATCTGTAAACCTGCTTTGTAACTATCTAGTGTTTATCTATTATCTATGATATTATCTATTGTTGAAAGAGCTATAAAATAAAATTTTATTTAATTAAATACTCTTATAGTAGTATGTCAGATTGACTGGACAAAGCATCTGGATGTTGTAAGACTTATATCAGTTCTGCTGAAGGGTGGGAAATTTCCTGACATTTAAACAGTTGTGTGATTCTCACCTGTGGCCTTGTGAGACTGACATGACATGTCGACCAGTACTGGATGTTGCTGTGAAATGGTTCTGGATAGATCTTAGTTAGACACTGTAAATCAATGTCCAAAGATGGAAGATGGTTCCACTTGACACACATGACCTTCCTTTTGAACCAGTTGTCTTCTCTGCATTTTTGACTGGTAGTACATGTGCATTTTTTTTTCTGTTGTAGTATTTTGTTTTCTTTGCACATTCTACTTTCTGGAAGGTTTGTCCTTCCATCATCATTTATGTCTACTTTAATTAGTGTGTGTCTCTCTGGCACACTCAAATGGCTGAAATCTCCAGGTCCAAATAGCATCATCCATAATCCAAATTGTGCCTTTTCCCTTAGAGCAGTGCTTTTCAGTCCTAGCCCTTAATGTTTTCTCAGCTCTAATGCTCTCATTTAACCTCATTAAGAATCTGTCAACTAACTGCTGAGTTGAGAGCTGTGTTAGAGCAGAAATTCATGCTACAATGTACAGCACACAGAATTAGACAGATAGAAGTGGCATATTCATATTCATGTGTCAACAAATGGTCCATTTTCAGAGGAAATCTGCAAAGACAACAGCATTATTCCCAACTTTTGCATTTGAGGCTAGGCAATTTTCTAACAACTGCCAAGCTGCCACACAAAGGGCTGAACAGAGAAGGGAACAGAGATAATAAAGCTAAAACAAGTAATTGCATATCACTACATATGTATGAGGAATGGATTGGAAATGGAAGAGAAATGCTGAGAAAGGTGACATGTAAGGAAGAAATTTAGAAGATGTAAAAGAAGTAACAGTTGCATTAGGATTGCATGATGAATATGCATGAAAGTATCTATTGATCGCCTGTTCAGTATTCCTAGATAAAATAATAACAAGAATGTCAAGTATCAAGGCACTAAGTACTTTTAAAAAACCATGGATCTGTTTATGAGTCCATAATTTACATGATGTGTATGAGAGGATGAGGAAGAAATAGACCCAGTGATCAGTAAAACCCAATTCTGCTAGGAAACAAACATCGTTGCAAAGTACTTGTACAGAGGTCAAGTCAGAAGATCTTTATTTACCATTTATGGAAGGAGTCTCTATTGCCAGCACTTTGTTACAGTCAGTAGGTTTTCCACCACTTATTAACTTCAAGACAAAGAAAAAAGAGAGGCTGGTTACAACTGTTACAAGGGGTCAAGTTGTTATAACATAAGTGACATGTTTTTCAGATGTTCCACAACTATAAATGTTCATAGAGCAGGAGATATCATTCATTAATAAATAAAAAAGTGTAATTGCTCTGGCTTAAGATGAATGAAACACTCCAGGACATGGTATAGGTAAATAATTATAACTTCAGAGAAAAATAGAAAGGCTCTTATTATTGTTAGATTGTATTGTCAATGTGCTATTGGTTATGAATAATTAATTATTATTATGTTTTTATATTTAATGAAGAGATGCAGTGATTCATCTATTGAGAAAATCAAAGTGGGCTATGTACATTAGGATATATATCATGACTCCAATTATGCTAACACATTTTACTTTAAAGATGCTTTTAGACACTGGTTTATAAACAGCTTTATAAACAGTGCTTGAATGTGTCCTCTAAGGACTGTAAAAGCCAACCGTCACACCACTGTCTGTCTCTTATCCTTTTCTTTTCTCTATATAAAGAGATATGAAATTCATTTTAAGTTGAAGAAGAAAAAGCTCTCTGTAGTGCTGTTTCCACCAAGTGACAATATGATCCTCTTCCTAACGAGCTCAGTCTCGCACTACAGTATGAGAAAAAAGGATTCATATGTACAGCCTCAGCATACTGGAACAGACATTAGGGCCAATATGAAAGTGTCAGTGTTATCCTGCAGCCATGTTCTTGCTGAATTAAGATACTAGGCTCTGACTTGGTGCATTATTGATGAGTCAAACTGCTTAGATCTTTTTTATGCTTAATACACTTCAGCTTTCAATTAATATTCAGCAGAATCCTGAATCAGGCCAAACCCTGCCTCTCAGCTTTAAGTTTATATCTTTCAGGGTAGCACTGTACCCGTATGTTATAATGTATTGTAGCACAGCACTGTTGAGTGCTCAATTCTGATTGGCCAGAAGGAGATGATTCATTTTGTATAACAGCAGCTCTGACAGTAGTTCAACTGCAAGTTTATATTAATGCACGTTTTAATGTTTTTGGTTTTTATAGTAACGACATACACGTAAAAATGTGTGTAATTGTTGAAGGTGAAGTTTTCTGTGAGGAGATGTATGCATTTTTTGGAAGGAGTCTCCAGTTCCAGCAATTTTAGAGGTGTAACTTTAACTGTTCCAACACAAGAAAGTCTTCAGGACAGAGGGGTGGCATTTTTTTGGTCTCTCATGACATGACATGCTCCATTAAAAAAAAAATCAATATAAGTGAAAATAGGAACAGCAATTTTCTTGTTTTGTGTATGTAGGATCTGAAGCGAACAGGCAAGGGAAGCAAAGAAGTGTGTGTGCACTTGGATGGGTTAAACTCACAAATTCTGAGTATGGGTCACCGTACTTGGCCACAAGTCACTTCACTCACTCACTCACTCACTCACTCACTCACTCACTCACAAGAGTCTCATCCAACACATCAAGAGCCCATCAATGTCAAGGAGTTCTCTTCAACTAACAGCTCAGGAGAATCTCCATCCACATCTGAAAGAAGTCTCATCAACCAAGAGAAGTTCATCACGAGGAGATTACGCTTGCTCCGAGATCATGCTTGCTCCGCATCCAGACTGGTTCTTGCAAAGCCTCCAACTCTCACCTTCGCACCGCGAACCATTCATCAAAGTTTTGCAACTTGTAGACGAGACTCTATCGGGTTTGCTACTCACTCTCTTTATCAGCCCCATTGGCCTTTCGAGATGCTACATAAGGCCAACCAGACCGCCGACCAATCAACATCCTTCCAAACAACAGCGCAGTGAGGGAATCCTGGCAACACAAACGCAAGTATAGTGCCTCCAGATTCTCACTGAACTGGTGCAGTTAATACAAGTTTAAAGCCCTTCTAAACGAAGCGAATGATAAATTAAACTGATAAGTTGATGGTTCGTACAGGTCATGGTCTGAGAAACTGCTAGAAACTAGGAATTTCATTCACTCTCTTTTCAAAGCCATTTTCACCCCTGTGTGTGTGTGTGTGTGTGTGTGTGTGAGTGTGAGTGTGTGTGTTAGATTAGTTTCTGTATTTTAGAATAATAATAAAGCCTTGTCTGATATTTAAAGGCCAGTGTCGTGTTTCAAATTTATTGCCTTAAACTGCCGATCTTGTTACTGTGCTCTTAATATAGCGTTTCACTATATTTAGGATATTACTGCTGGTGGCCACGGAGGTAATATCCCATACACAATTAATAAATACACTCATTTCAACTTATCGCTGGATGAATAGTTGATCAGCTATTNTAAAATATTAAGTTTACAAAATTTCCCCTTCTGAGCTGATCTGCTAATCTCCTACATATTTTGGTGGAGAATACATCGGCTTAACCTAAACAGCTAATTTACTTACATGTATATTCCACAATCTTAAAGGGGTAGCTACAAATGAATAAAAAGTACAGTGTATTGTCTTTAGAAAAGATGTTAACAAATTGCTATGGTATAGAGGAGTGAACGACTAGTAAAAGAAGTGTTGTTACAGAAAAATGATCAACTTTGACATGGTAACTGTGCATTGTTGAATATTCCCCTATAACAGCACACCCCCTTACAAAGTTTTTAGCAGTGGTGTTAAGTGTAAGTTGTTGAAGATTGAAATTATAGACTGTATGGACGCAACTGTGACACATAACCATAACCATACTGCTATGTTCTTGCTAACACATCTGTCTCTTTGCACACCCTCATGCAAATATGTGTGGGGAAAAATGGCATGGAGATTATATGGACTGATCACATCCAGTAACTCACATGCAAATTGCACCCTCATAAAACACCCACACCTGTCCAGACATGGATGGATGGAGAGTGCTATATTCTTATCTCTGTCCTCTGCAGCTGTCATTAATCTTAGTGTATTTTAATAAATACAATTATTTATAGGATTCCTGCTTCATATTCTGGGCTCAGATGGTTACTGTCCATCTCTCACTCTCTCTGTCTCTTCTACATTCATTTTCTGTCTTTGCCATTTTCATTGTTCTCTCTTTGTTTACTCTGGAATAATGGATGTGGCCACTAGCATTCCCAGCATGCACCTGGTGATGATGATAAAACCTTGCTGTCGGGGTGACTGATCACTGTCCCATAGAGTCACCCTGTCTACACAAAGTACTTCTGTACGACTGTCGAGGTCCGACAAATTTCCGACCCTTATGTTAAAGTTGTAGTTTTAGCAAATGTTAACATTATTTACTTAGGCTAATATGTTGCTAATATTTTATTGTATTGAAATTTGATAGACGGGTATAGATGTGTTGGTGTGACTGGGCCATGACTGAAGTAATATTGGGACAATTAAATAATTTCAGAATTGATCAGAGTAGAATAAAGTCTTAAGTATACTGTGTCACATCCTTTGTCAACAATATATATATACAAACCCATATAGTGAACAATATACATACACATGTGTGACAAATTAAAGAAAAAAACAACAAAATGTGTGTCAATAAGGTATTGGGCCACCACGAGCTGCCAGAAAACTTGATCTCTGGAGCTGCATTGGACGGATGAACACCATTCTTTCAAATGATATTCCCTCAGTTAGTGGTTTGATGATGGTTGTGGAGAGTGCTGTCTAACATGTCATTCAAAATCTCCCATAGGTGTTCAATTATGTTTAGATCTGGTGTGTGTGAAGGCTGTAGCTTATGAATGTGATAGATGACCAGCATAATTTTCATCCTAATCAAACCATTCAAAAAGCCATCAAGCTCCAACAGTATAGTGCAGGTTGGAAAGACTTTGTGACTATACTGCATTAGAATTACATGTTTAATCGATAAGAGCTGAAACAAATCAGTAACACTGATAACTGAAGAGGAATTCAAGTGACTGTGACCTCTGGTACTGAATGATGGTTTTACATTGATCACTGGGTGGTTCCTCAAACCAAACCATACAAACCATAGGTGCACCAAAGCCTCCCTCTCTCTCTCTCTCTCTCTCTCTCTCTCTCTCTCTCTCTCTCTCGAGAAACTCGTCGAGTAAGACCCAACAAGATCTACAAACGACACCTTTAGGTGTTACTCTGCAATTCCTACAGAAAGTTGGTGACTCAGAAGAGACAAGACATCTGCCTCATACAGTCACTGGGAGCCCTAACAAAGAAGACCAGACAGTGGGAGATTCTGTATGACAGAGATAATCACATTTGATATGGAACTGAGTTTATCAGCTTTATGGGTTTATGTGCCATTTCCCTTGGTGTGTCCATTTCACTTCTGTGCATTCAGTGATCAGCTGCTGATGAGTTCAACTCCTGATGATCAACCTCTGATGAGTTACTTGATCATGGGAACAATGGAAGTTGATAGCCTAAGACACACTGAAAAGTGTTCAGCCTGTATATGCTATATGGCCAAAAATATGTGGACACTTGATCACATCGCACCAGTATATGGGCCTTCCCCAAACTATTGCCGTGACGTTATAAGCAAACAATTGTCTTGAATGTGTTTGTGTGGTAGCATTAGGATTTCCCTTCAGTGGAATGATAGGGCCAAGCTGACAATGCTCCTGTGAGCAAAGTAAGGTCCATAAAGACATGGTTTGCAAAGGTTGATTTGGAAGAACTCGAGTGGTCTAAGCTGTGATCTCAACCCCACTGAACACCTTTGGGATGAATTGGAATGCCTACACACCAGGCTGTCTCACTTGACATCAGTACCCAACCTCACTAATGCTTTTCAGACAGAATCCCCAAATCCCCACAGTCGCATTTCAAAATCAAAAGCAGAGGCTATCATAACAGCAAAGGAGGGAGACCACCTCCTTGTTAATGCCCATGGTTTTGGAATGGGCACAAATGGGTGTGATGGTCAGGTGTCCACATGCTTTTGGCCATATAGTGTATGAGTGAGGAGAATTTTAGGCATATTTTGTCCAGGGCAGAAAATGGCAACACTCCTGTTGATTGATACAATGTTAAGAGCAAATGAATTGGCCGATCTTTTGTTTAAGGCATTCTTCAAGTGGAAATGATCACTGGTGAGAGGCAGAAATTACTGTTGAGCTATATTATTTCCACATATGAGAGGTGAATTGCACACCAATATCAGAAGGATGACTTCAAGGAGACCACAATGCTGGAATATTTGGGCAAACAGTACTTGAGCCATTTCCATCTTCACTGGGAGTTTGGGCAGTGAAAACAGCATGTATGCTTTTGAAATCCTAAGGATTATGGTAATGAATTCTGCAACAAAATGTAACCATCCCATACCTCCACTCCTCCACAGGACCAAAAAACTAACCCGTGTGTGGACTATTCGGAAATGTTTCAAATTTTTTCGCGTCTCAGTGGGAGACCAGAAAGTACTTTGGCTTGTGCCCTGTGTGTTAAATTCTAGGGTGCCTGGAACCAAATGACATGCGAAATCATTTATTTGTTGATTGTAACCTCATTCATTTAATCATTTGGTCATTTTGAAAAAGCTGGTTCAGTATTTTGGACCAGCAACCATATTCAAAGATCAGCCATGTTTTCACATCAAACCCCGACACGTACTGTACGTTTTATTAAAGAAGACGTTCACAGTTTGACAGTACTGTTCCGTGGTCGAAAACAGGTCTTGAGCCAGGTTTGTGGTCAGGTGGTCTTGTTGCCCTAGGTTCTAGGTTTTAATGGATGGCAAGAAATTAATTAGGTGCTCTGCAGCCTCAATCCAATGCCTCTGTTCTTCTAAGGCAGCATTAATGGCCAAAAGCCCCTAGTTGCCAACATTATAGCTTATTTTGTGGCCATTGAGTTCCCTAGAAAAGAATGCACGTGTTTGCTAGGTTTTCATGATTCTGTGATAATCTACAGTGATGCATAAACACTGGCTACAAATTAGATGCTTTAGTATTTGTGCTACTAGTAAAGCTGCAAGGTGGCTAATGCAGAATTCTTTCATTTTAGGATTCCTTCTTTGCCATTAAGCAGGAATTTTTTTTGTGGTTGAGGCAATTCTGTGAATGCCTTTCCCCCATTTATCCATGGTCTTAGAATGTATTTGACAAAAGAAATTGATGACTTGAAAGACCTGCAATTTTCAAATGTANGAGTTATTTTCTAATTGACATGTGAACACTTGTTGAATGTTTCTAATATGCTCTCTGTTTGAGGGGAAATAGATGAGGACATTATTATTTAACATGTCTGTGAGAACTTTGTTCACTGGCATGGACTGAATGCTGACATAAGGTATTCATAGTGCGCCAAAGCTGTGATGAACACAATCTCCCTTTCATTTCCCTACACAGATAAAGCTCAGTAAATGGGATAGTGTATTAATATTTCCAACAGGGTTAAGACTCAGGTAGTCAATTACAATGGTGCAAGCTCCCAGCCTTCTTTTGCATGAAAAACTTGCAGCAGCAGGGGATGTAAATTAGAGTATTTATTTATGCAATTCTTGTGGACGTGAAAGTAAGCTGTGCTCTTGGGGTGTAGCATCAGGCAAGTCTATTGTGCAATCTCAGGGGCAATGCTAGTTTTCGTCCTTAATAGACAGAAGGAATCATTCTCTCAGTATCAAGGCTTTCAAAGTGCCAGACAGAAGATATGGCACAGGGAAACTCCAGGCAGTTCCATGCTTCTCCTTGAAATGGCAAGAAAAATGTAAAACAGTAGGTTTATTTAAAGGGTATTACAATGATTTGGTGTCATGGATAAATTCATGTATTCAATACAAATCTGTATTGGCACACAATTGCTTTTTATTCGGAGTTTACAAGCCTCAAGGACCTGTGCATACTGTGGCATGACAAACTGTAGGCAAGCAGGCAATTAAGTCTAAATATTCTATTACAATTCAAAATTACTGTGTAGATTGGCACAGTGGCTCAACAGGTAAAGTTGCTGCCACACAGCTCCAGTGTCCTTTGTTTGATTGATTACAGTCTGTATGGAGATTCTTATGTTCTCCCTGTGCCTGTATGGGTTTCCACATGTGCGTTTCCTCTGGGTTCTCTGGTTTCCTCCCAACTCATAAACACATGCCAGTAAGTGGACTGGCCACACTAAATCGCTTATGTGTGTGATTGTGCATGCATGGTGATCACATCCAGGGTCTGTTTCCACCTTGCATCCAGTTGACTTTTATACACCATCACAATGGATTTGAAATAAAAGAATCAAGATGTAATTGAAGTGTAGACTTTCAGCCTTATTTTAAAATATTCCACAAAAATATGGCATTTACCATTTAGGAATTACAACCTCCATTTTCTGGGGCTCAGAAGTATTTGGACAAAGTGACATAATTGTAAATATAACGTCTCCAGGTTACGTATGTAACCATGGTTCCCCAAGGGAACGAGACGCTACGTTGAAACGCTATGGGAACGCCTTCCGCGTGACCGCGCTCTGAATCACATGTTCAATCCAACCAATGGATGGGTGAGACGTCACGGGCGGGGTGAC
>CM074957.1:4249035-4262287 GCA_037577455.1 Pangasius macronema
CCTATGTGCTTGATTTTATACACCTGTGGCCATGGAAGTGATTGGAACACCTGAATTCAATGATTTGGAGGGGTGTCTCAAAACTTTTGGCAATATAGTGTATTTCAGACTTTTACCATAGCCATATTGTAATAACCATTAACAAATTGTGCAGGCCTTATTTCAGATGAACAGATTGCTGATAAAAATGATCATTTCCCCAGTATACATTTCTGGTAACACATTTGAATTTGTAATATCTTCCAGGCATAGATTGATTATTATGAATTACTAAAAGAATGAATGAAAAATGCTGCTTGTTCACTCATATTTGGATAAAAGTATTGGGCTTATGGCACAAATCTCACTCATTCCCCTGGAACATGAATACAGAAAATGAAGATACCATTATGTTTCCAGTTGGCTAAACTGGCAGCATTGTAATTAAATACACACAAATGCATATACTCGTATTAAGATCGGAATCTTGCAGAACACTCAATGTAAATTACTGGGTGGATATTGCACTTTAGCTGTATTATTAGGTAATATCAGTACAATACTCAATAATGTTATACAACTATAATCTGAGATTGTGAGATGTAATAAACTTGAGAGTTCTGTTATCATTATTTTTTTATGTTGCAGGGACCTTAGTGTTGTGAGGGGATAAAAATGCAATAAACATATTTTCAAAATGTATTATTAATAATATTAATGCAGACATATATAAAATGCACCATCATAATAAATGTATTTGACTAACACATCAAAGTCTCGGTTTTCTGGGATGCCAGTTTAAATGAAAAAAAAAACACTTAAACACACACACTTTGATTTCGGTAATAACAGTATGTTTATAATGGACACCAGTGAATAATAATAAAAAAGCTCCATCTGTTAAAGTTTAACTTTTGACAGAATGAAAGGACACAAGGCAGGGCCTTAGTCATGTATGGCAACACTGAAGAAAATATAGAACAAACTAATTTTGCTGCATGGTCCTACAGTACAAATCTATAAGCACCCTGAATTTTCTGTTTAGATATTAACAACAATAATTTTTTGAAACCAATGAAATTCTGAAAGAATTCATAATAAATTTTTTTTTAGGGTTTTTTTAAGGTTTTAATGAAAAGTTCTGCTCTCTGCACAAATGCATTCTTTTGTCTGCCAGAAATTTTTTTTTAGTGGCTTTTTTTTATAAAATTGTCTGTACTGAGTACTCTACCAACTCCTAGTTACACGTCCTCCTAATATTAACAGAGCTAAAATACAGTCCAAAAGCAGAGGCGTAAATTCAGCCAAGGGTCAAACACGAAGAGGCGCAATTTAATCAAATAGAAGGTAAGTCCAAAAGAGTACTCAACGGGCAAGGCAAGGGTCAGCACATGGTAATAGCAGACAGAGTAAATTCGGCTCAAAACTCAGCCTCAGACTCTGGGATTGGCAAGAATTCATAAGGATGCATAGCACTGCATGTGTTAATTTTATACACTCTGCTACTAGGAAATAACAAGGAAATGGTGAGCTAGCAGCTAGGCAAATGAACAAAAAACACAAATAGAAAACTGATCTATATAAACATTTACCCAGAAAATCTATACCTATATCTATAAAAATGTACAAATTTGCATTATATAATTCATCAGTACCTACAGGAGTCTCAGAGATGCCAAACAGAATAAATGTACAATTTCCACCAGAGCACTTAATCAAGATATGAATGTTCACATGCAGTTATAAAATTAGAAGAAGTCAGTATCAAGATAGTTAAATAAAGTTGGTTGTGTTTTTAAGCTTTACACTGGGGTCTGGGGTATGCAGGATGCCAAGCAGGATGAGAAGCATAAATATGGTACAAATATAGTTCACTGTCATTCATTACAGCATATACTGTATACTAGTCATGCATTTATTCTCTGAGGCTTGAGAGATTCGAATGTTTCAAAAAGCATTTGTGGGAGGAGCTAACCTCCAGCCTGTCTTATAATAAAAAAGTATCTTGTATCTTTTGTTTAATGTTTCATGCTTGTCCAAGAATCTGACTCGAAAAGAACCGTTTAAAGGTAGAACGGGAACCAGTGAGACACAAGTTGTTCAGACTCGGATGTCAGGTGTTTGAGCTTGTGAGCATATAAGTTGAGCTGTCCTGGCCTCAAGCCCTGCCTCCCTGTCAAAGCTCATGCTGTTTTCACATGTTGCATTCTCTAGTGTGTGCAGCCTAATAACAAGAGTCCCAAAAACTCTGAGACGCTTTTTAAACAGAAGAGAGAAAGAATTTATGCCCAGAGCAATGCCAAAACAAGGTGCCAACACTTTTTTCATCAATAATGCATCATGTAGGGGAAAAATAGGGAACTGTCTCTCATAGTGGCACAGGAACGCTGTAGAGGAAGTGAAACAGAATGAAAATGGCTTTGAAAGAGGTAGACAAGATGAAAATGAGTGGAATTCTCCTCTGCTTTTTGGCACTGTTACTGATTACCTGGAGATGTAGAGAATAAGGAATAGTGAAGAAGGAATGGTTAAAAATGCTTACGCCTACATGCACCCAGATATATCTCTTCCACTTTGCCTGCCCCTGTCTAATTATGGATGAAAATGAACTCCAGAAGTGCTTGATCCAGTAATCTAAAGTAGTGCTCTTCTTACAGTAAGTGAATATTGTGATCCCATAGTTAATGTTATTGATCCTGTGGCAGTTAAAGGTGATATTTACAAGAATAAACACACTGCAGCCTGGCAAGCTTCATTTGTTGATATTTCCTGGAGAACTGTAACTTAGAACTTATCATTTCTGGAACTTTGATCCTCCTGATACTTTAAGAAATGAAACTTATTAAAGCAGATCAAGTGTGTGGGAGAGTGTGTAAATAAATAACCAGTAACTTGTGCCATCAGTGTCTTCTGGAGTAGACATGCTTAATTAAACGATGCTGTGCTGTTATACCATCTGTGATTTTACACACACACACACACACACACACACACACACACACACACACACACACACACACACTTGTATTTCTATTGTGTGACGACCTTCTAGTAACATAAAACTAATTCATGCTATGCTACACCTAAATCTAACCCTAACCTTAACACCAGTAACCAAAAAGAAACCTTGGACCAATAAAATGTACCCACAAGGCTAAAGTATATCCATGTGGGGTGGATTGTTGGTGATTTGATTATTCTGTGCAAAAGTGTGAATATGGGTAAGAGTGAGATTTACACCTAGGAGATTTATAGTTATTTGCTATATTTTTAACGTTACATCTAATCATTTTATTTAGATGCTTCCTGATTTTATGAATGAATAGTCAATTACAATGGATATGAATGAACCAATCACATTCCTTCTCATGTTCAAAAGTAATAATCATACAGCTGTCATCAGTGAAATTATACTGAATATCCCCAAAATAAAGATCATCTTCTTGGTTTCATCTGGCTGCTAAAGCCATGGTCTGCAAAGCTTACGAGCTTCTTACAAGTATCTCAATTGTTGAAAGGTCTCAATCACGAGAGGGGTATAAAAGAATTTCCAAAACATTAGATGTAACATGGAACACTGTGAAGGCCATTATCAACAATGGAGAAATGGAGCACTACAGTGATATCACCAAGAACAGGATGTCCCTCCAAAATATATAAAAGGACAAGACAAAAACCTAGACTTTTGGCAACATTAAAGGAGCTGCAGGAATATCCTACAAGTACAGATTACTCTCTGCATGTGACAACAATATTTCATATTCTTCACATGTCTGGACTATGTGGTAGGGTGTTTCAATGGAAGCCCTTTCTCACACAAAACATCCAAGCACAATTAAATCACCCCAAATCATGTGGCAAAATGTGTTATGGTCTGATGAGACCAATTTCAAAAGGTATAATAATTCCATAATTGCAAAAGGTTTGTTTGGTGCAAAACAAAACATCAGCAAAAGAACACCATTCTCATGTTGCAGCATGGTGGTGGCAGCATCAGGCTTTAGGGCTGCTGTCTTCAGCCAGAACTGGGGCTTTTAACAAGTTGAAGGGAATTATTAATAGCTGCAAATACCAGTCGATTTTAGCGCAAAACCTTCAGTTGTCTGCTAGTAAGCTGAAGATGAAAAGGATTATCAACTTTCAACAAAGGAATGACTTAACAAAAAGAAGATCAATGGTGTTGAATGACCTAGCCTGAACCTAGACCTGAATCCTAAAAATCTGTGTGATGTCCTGAAGTGGGCTGTGCACAAGAGATGCCCTTCTTGCCAAGTCAAGATACGCCATGCTGATAGACTCTTACACAAAAAGACTGAGTGGTGTAATAAAGTCAAAAGGTGCTTCAACAAAGTATTAGTTTAGGGGTGTGCACACTTATGCAACTAGGTTATTGTACGCTTTTTATTTTTTATTTTTTTCCCTAAAAAAGTTTCTGATTGTTTTTCACAATTTCACAATAAAGGTGTGAAAAGATCTGACATGATATATCTTAGTTTTATTTTTATGCTTCTCAAAAACGTGCCATTTTAACAGGGGTGTGTATACTTTTTATATCCATTGTATTTGCGAACTGATAAAGCAGTCAGTCAGCGTGTGTGTCTGAAGACCTGAATGACCTATCACATTTTTTTTTCTTCTCACCCAGGTATCATGGTTCATATGGAGATGAGCACCATGTGCTTATGTTTTCTTAGTTTCCCTGATTGGTTGGTTTGTTTCCCTGATTGTGTTCACCTGTTCCTTGTTTCACCCTAATTACTTTGCCTATTTAAAAACAATTCTGCTTCTTTGTTTCCTTGCATAGTGCATTCTTGTTGAAAGTCAGAGCCTCATTTTTGTGTTTCCTGAGTTGCTGGTATTTCTGTATCTGCTTGTGTTGATGGATGTTTTTGTTGATTCTGATTATGGATAACCTCTGTTTAGCTCTGCCTGTCTGTGTGATGACCACTATCATCAAGAAATCACAGGTTTGACACTGAGAGAGTGAAACTGGCCATGCTTTCTGGGTGGAAGTGATGTTACTGACTCCCCTGTCAGTCATCATGGGCATCTGTGAGCTCGTATGGGGAAGAGTGTAGATATCACTTACCTACAAATGTGTTTATCTGCAACAGATTGAAAAGATGCAGAGGAAGGATTCACATGGATATAAGCACATGCTACTTGGTTGATGGCTTTTGTGNGCAAATGAGAAAATCATACATGGTCAAGATCATGGTGGTGCTGATGCCAACTGGATAAAAAAAATCTACCCAGCATGCAGTGTACCAAGCCAGGTGATACCCAAGCTGTGTAGATCTGTGTTAAATCTTCTCCAAATTCAGGGGCATTTTTCTTCTTTATCCCTACTTCCAAAGTGCTGACTCTGGTCAGATGGTAATCTTGTGGTTTCATGTGTTTTAAGTGCAAACTATAAAATGATCACTAAAATGTTTACATATCTGGATCCTGATCTTACCGTATAATTCAAGGTTGTAACAGTACATAAGTTGGAACAGGTTTCTGGGGTGAATACTTAAAGTATAACACAGTACGGTGTTGGATAACAGAATCAGATATATTTTATAGATAATGGGGTTAAGTAACCTGGGTTGGTCGTAGAGTGTGTATATACAAGCATACTTTCTGCTGTTACAGTTCATGGCAGGTTGGTTAAACACGCAAAGCTGAAGTGAAGTTAAAAGTCAAATGCTGGCTCTTAAGCACAGTGGTTGCTGTTGTACTCTACATTTCCTGCAAAATTGTACTCTGATTACAAAAGCTTGTGACTGTTTTAACAAACTTTTGCAATAACCAATGTGGTCTGCAATCAACAGTGTTTTGTTCAAGTAAAATGAATTTATCTATTCAGAAACATTAGCAATCAATGTGGCAAGTGGTGTAAAATTGCCTCTAAAAATGGAAAACAAAAGAAAAAGAAAATGTTCTTTCAACATAGTTTTGATCCATGCACTGTTTGTGTGTTTGGGGGGAGGGTGGTTGGGGGGAGGTGGTGGTCAGTTCGCTAATGCAAACCACTCACATCCTCTCACAGGTGCAGACAATGGTAAACAAAAAAAAAAGCTGAGGAATGGTTTACACACATTTTAGGAGAGGAGAGTTAGTGTTTTGCGTATTTACTGGCATTCTGTTTGAATCAGTAATTAGGGCTATGCGGCTGTTAAATCATCTTGTGCATTTGCATGTGATTTTTTTTAAAACTGGTTATAGCTTCTGGCTGAGTTACATGAAAAAAAGAGCAGAAGTACCTGGATGTTTGTAGTTTTCAGAAATATATATGGTCAGATATATCAGAATTTGACTATGTTAAGAGTTTTCAAAAGCCACTCACATATATATCAGACGAATATGGCATGAACACAGCACAGCTGCTGAAATGCCCAGGAGGGTGCTTTAGTTTCAATGGTGGAGAAAAGCAAGGTGTTAGCTGGATCAGACATGCCAGGAAAATAAAAGGTCTCATGGGTGTATTCTCTTCATGGAAAAGCTTCTCAGGATGTCAGGGTGATGCAGTAACAGGCAGAGGCAGGGTTTATCCTGTGTGTTTATCATTGGACTGATTACACACAGGATTCAGAGCATGGTCATGCTGAAGGCATTCCCATAGCGTTTCGACGCAGCTCGAGTTCCTGAAGGGGAACCTGCATTCGCTGTGCAAAAATATCCCAAAATTATATTTATGCCTACAAGTTTAGTACATTGAGTGGAATATACATCAACCACATTTCAGATTTCCACATACATTTCTGTGTTAACGTCCTCCATGATCCTCCTTCAAAGGGAAGAAGGGAAGGAGTGCTTTAAATTGTGCTATTAAGGAGGGTTTTATATGTAGCATGTGGCCGAGTTAGGCCTAAAAAAAGACTCTAAGAGAAAATGTAAGAGTGCGAGAATGAGTGAGATTAATAGTGAGTGAATGATGTGTGTGTGTGTGTGTGTGTGTGTGTGTGTGTGTGTGTGTGTGTGTGTTAGTCTTCCTTTGTATCCCTCACCCACTCTTGTCTCTTTGATCAAGACGCAGCTGAACCTAATCATTAACACAGTGTCCTGCTGAGTTCACTCTATCTCTGCTACTTACATTTTTGATCATTTTAATTGTATTAATTGTGTCACAGTCTGTTATCTGATTACTACAGCTGTACTTGTGTAAGCTGTGGTGCTGAAGACTCACCGCACAAAAGTGGTTTGGTGTGTGGGCGTGCTGAGGCAACTCTAACATTCCTGACATAAATAATTTGTTAAATCATTCATTCAGTTCAAATATACATGAAATAACAAGTAGCTTTTCAAATAAAGAACGTTCAACAAGTAAGTTACATGTAAGTGACTTCTCACAAGCAAGTAGTCAAACACCTCATCTGCCAGTCTTTTTTTTCTAATTGTATGTTGAGCTACATTGGATTGGTGCAGATTTGAGTACTGTAATCGCTGGTAAAAAGAAATGTTCTAAACGTTGGTCTGTGATGGCTGTGATAATTTGCAGTTACACTCAAGTTCATCTTCTTAGTGTTATTAATATATAGTAATTCATACTCGTGGCCTGGGAAGCTCTTGGGTCCTTGGCCAAGATTGTACATTCTTATTTTCCATATAAAGAAGCTTAAAGTTGGAGGGGGGGAGCCAGAACACCTGAAAAGCTGCTCATTCATTCAGTTATCCAGGCACCTAACCATATGGCAGATACAGGTCAAGACCATCAGTTAATGTTCACATCAAACATCAGAATGGGGGAAAAAATGTGATCTCAGTGACTTTGACCATGGCATATTTGTTTGTGCCAGACAGATGGTTTGAGTGTTTCGGAAACTGCTGAACTCCTGGGATTTTCACACGCGGCATTTTCTAGAGTTCACGCATAATGGTGCAAAAAACAATAAGTGAGTGGCAGTTTTGCAGAAGAAAGCACTTTGTGGATGAGAGAAGCTAAAGGAGAATGGCCAAACTGGTTTGAGGAAGTCTACAGTAACTCTGGTAACTACTCTTTACAAACATATTGAGCAGAAAAGCAGGCTACAGAGGAAACAGACTGACCCTCTGATGCACATAGAAAACATACTAAGACATCAGTATCTTAGTGTGTGTATATACGGTATTGATTATACCAAAGCTACACAAGTAAAAGTGTTTTGACCAATTAATTTTTTTAAATGTATTATTTTATTTAATTTTATTTCTTGTACCATTGTATTGCTGTCAGTGTGAAAATCTACAGTGTGAATCTGTGCTGATTTTATTTTCTTTAATTATCACACATCTATATTGATTTAGTTTGACTACTCAGTGTGAAGCGTTCAGAAGCTTCAGATGTCACTGCAGATTGATTATGTTTACATTAACCTATTCATTCAAGTATTAAGTCCCATGTATTAGCCTATCTTTTTTTCAAGTAGTTCACCCCATTAATTCAGAAGCTTTTGCTTGCATAGCTGATGGTAAAACATCAGCTGTGGGAAGATAGTGATGTTCGTACTACACCAGAACTTTCAAAGAGGCATAGGCAGACCAGTGGAGTTGCCAGATTAGACCCAATGAATTTATTGAGGTGGGAATCTAGGATGGGGCTAATACTGAGAGAGAGTCATAAACAAAGAATGAAATAAAGAAATCCAAAGTTATGCTTCCACATAATGAATACAGTTTTCCTTATAAAAAAAAATTGTTTAATGTTTGCTTACCTGTTTGCTTGTAGTGGGTAAATGGGGCCATGAGATTCTGTAAATTGCTTCTGTGTTAGGGGGCTACACTTGCTATTGCACAACATTATACTTCTTGGCAATACTGACCATTGAACAATGAAATGAAATGTCACATTTCCCAAAGATGTTGTAGATGTTGTGCACATTACTTTTATTCAAACTAGTCTATCACAGCCCTGAGATTTAGCACGTTATATAATGATGACGATAATGATGATGATGATGACGATGATGACGATGATGATGATGATGATGATGATGATGATGGTGATGACTTACTAGGGTGTCCAAAGGGGTGGCCACTCCTTAACTACACTCATGTGTGTTTGAAACATCTTCGTATCTCATTTAATCTCCTTTTTCATGACTGCTTGACTTGCATGACTGAAAATCTTGCTGGATCTTGTCAGTCTTTCATCTGCGATCTCTCCCTCTGTGAATCTGGCTCTTTTTTTTTTTTTGATTGGCTGTGCTCCATTAATGTTGCTGGGCCTTTCATCTAACCAACAATTTTACCTGGTCTTTTAGGATAATGTATCTGTACTCTGGGTTTACTGCACATCTTCTCAATGAGTTTATGGAATGTGTATAAGCTAGTTGTTTTCTGTCAGGTCTACTTGCTAATAGCACACTGTCTTGCCATCATTCATATGGTGGATAGCTTTGTAAATATAGTAAATTGTACATACATGCAAATCAGATGCTTCATATTCACGTCAAACATTCTTACATGACAGCTGAGGTAACCGGCTAGTTAGCAAGTTAGTAAGTTAGCAAGCCGATATGCTTCTATACACAGATAAATTAAACCAAGTTTGCAAGGTTTATTTACATTGTGTTTGCTGCCATGTTTATGTGTGTTTCTGTTCCTCATGTACTTAAGGTACAGATATCCGAGCCATGAGGTAATGTGAACAGTAGAGTGTAAAGCAGTACTGGAAAACAAGGCTGGGCTTTAAGAACAGGTCTTCACTTAATTTTGTAATCAACTTTGACATCAGTGCTCTGTAAAATTATTAAGATTATAAACGCCTGCCAAAAATGTTAATGCCCTCTTATTGTCCTGTCTCCCCTGACCATGTACACCACCCATACACACACTTCCTGGTGCTTCATCCTGCAGTTTACAGTGACGGATGTTTCTTTGGCTGTGTCTCTGCAGCATATTTGGTGCTGTGAGAACAGATGCTCCAAATATTTGGTGTTAATTTCTTTCTGAATGTTGTGTTTCAGTCACTATTCCCTTTGCTTTCTTCCTCTCTCTAATGTTATTATAGCTGCTACCACCTTCCCATCCTGTAAGCCAATAGAAGCCATTTGGATTGGAATATGGTCTCTTTAGTTGGTTAAAAAAAAAAAAACATGTGGGAACTGTGAGTCTTTTGTCTGACTGTTTTCTTTCTGTTGCTTAGAATACATCTGGAAGAAAAAATAGCAGCCGTACACCATATACTAGTGTTTTTTGTAGTTAAATTATTATTATTTTTTTTTTTTTTACTGTTTATTGGGATTTTCTTGTAATGCAAGCAAATAACTACATGATATTTATGGTCAATTGTAATGTGATTCACAAAGCTCTAAAAGGCAGTTTATTGAATGTCATCAGACCAAGGATTTCTATAATTTCTTTCTTTCCCTTCCTCCCTGCTTTTGTCCGCTAGTAACCCGATCAATACCATTACATCATCTGATGCCACTGGCTTTTCCCTCTTGCTATAAATGATCCACCTTTTTAATCTTGCGGTTGTATATCTGACATGCGGTGGATCGTTAACACGTAAATTTAAATGCTTGCCTGTAGCCTTTTCAGGTCTTTGAGCTACACACATTCTCAGTCTTTCTCTCTGTCTCTATGAAGTCAACAGCCAGTGTTAGATATCTTACTTTTTTTCCCGGTTAATTCAGTTAATTTTTTCAGTTAATTTGGTTGCATCTCTAATATAGACATTATAGATATGTATGCATAGTTAGCTGAAATTTATTGAAATTGTTCCCACAGACCGTTTAAATTCTTGCTCTAAATGTGCATAGCACAATAAAAAAAAAAATCACAGGTATGCTTTTGTAAGAAACAAACTTCAAAACCAGCTATTTTCAAACTGTATGGTTCAAGAAACGAGGTCAGCTCAAGGAGGGATGCAAATGCATTTCCTCCCACTTTTAATTTCACACTGTGCTGAAAGAAGAATGGGAAGCAGAGCTCTTGTCAGAGATTTATAATCGCAAGTCTTTTTTTTGCTCTTTTTGGTTGTCTTTCTCTTTTTTCTTGGCCTTTCTTTTTAGGCTTAAATTGTTTTGGATCTCAATGTGCTCCTGGCGCCACCGTTTCGACCACTGCATCCTCGCTAAGCGTAATGTTCCTAAAGGTTAAAAGCCAACTGCTGGTCATATTTTCTCTTGGAATGACCTTTCCTGACAGCTTCTATTATTGCTGGTGTTTTTTTTTTTAGGCCAGTCACCTGCACTGGGCGTTTGCAGATACATACAATCCTGTGCAAATTTTTCTATGCTTAAATTTAATACAGTCTTTTCCTTGGCAAAGTTTCTAATTAGCATACCAATCATGTACTTATGTGATCTGTACGTGGATGCAATTATTCTTTATATGATGACAGAAAGATACGTAAAAAACAGCTTCAGATCTTTTTCAGACCTTTTATAAAGAAAGCCAGGGGGTGGGAGGAGGGGGGAGAACTGTGCTAATGTGTTTGTTCCTGGTGTTTTTTCTTTTCTTTCTCTTTAATCATTGTGTGCCATGGACTTTAGCCATGGTACACATAACAACCTTCATTAAGGATGGATGATGTTCATGGCAGCTAATTGGAATCCTTATCTAAAGTTTATTATTACTTTCACAATGTAATTTTGAACTGAAACCATGAGTGCACATTTAATTTGACTTATCTATGGCAAATTTGTGCCTTTAAGTGCTGATTAACCTGTAAGCTAGTATTTTCCCATGAAGTAAAATTAGCTGTCTTTAATGATTATGTTGTTTAGCTTGCCCTGGTCTCTCCACAGACTGATAGCAATTTCTAAACACATTACATTGTGTGAAGGGGTCAGTAATCAGCATGTTAAAGCTCTGTAGATTGTTTAAAAAAGGTTAATTAATGAACAGTCATGTTGGCCGCAGGGGTCTCAGTGCAGGTGCTGCTTTTTTCCTCAAATCATACATCCATTATGATTAGGACATCCAGATGCCTCTGATATGCAACGAAACAGGATCCCAGGTGGTAATGAACTTGGCGAAATGATGCACACCTGGGGCTATATGAACAACAGATTTTTTAGTTTAATGTCATTTATATGCACTTTTATGTTATTGGTTGAACATGATATTAAACTAAATTACATTAGTTGTATAAAAAAGAAGGGAAAAAAACAGCTGGGGTAGCTAAAGCAAGTAGACTAGTTTTGATCCTCTAATAAAAAAGCGTTAAAGTGTAAACACATCTCAGATAAAATGTACAGGAATTCTAATAGATTAAGCTTAATAGTTTTGAGAAAAAAAATTGGTCACCTACAAGTTCCTACCCACTAACTTACTCTCCCCTATCACATGACAGTTCCCAACCAGGGAGATTGAATGCTAACCAACCTCATCTTTTCAAAATGCTGCTCATGCGGCATCACAGGGCAGCCTAACAACATAGGAGTGAACCAGTATCCGCCCTATTCCGCATACTCGAGTTCACAGATGCCCACAATTTTCAAGTGTCACTGTGATCGATGGTAGGGAGAGAGTGTATCCCTCCCACAGCCAGTTTTGCTGTGCATGGCTGCAGCATCATTAGGAATCGAACTCGTGATCTCCCAATGACAGGGTGGGTGCCTTTCTGTTGTTTTTTGGATTTGTTGGAAGTACCTTAGCACATACAGTTCTTTGGAATTTGGAATCAGTGTCATTATTTTTTAATCAGTGAACATACACTTTATTATATCATCACTATGATCCCAGTGGTATTTTAGTGGCCCACTGAGTTATTAAAGATTTGCATGTGTGTAGATACCTGTATGCATATGCGTATTTGTGTTTTGTCAGTCGGATTAATTGCAGCCTGAAGTTGAGTATATAAATAGCGCACACACAAAAAAACTCATTTACATATTGTTTTCTACCTCTGCTTTGCATATATAAAGTTTTCTTTGTAAATCCCCTGCAACATGTTCCACCAACTGTGTGTACAATTTATCCCATTGCACACATAAAATTAATTCAGTTCAATTCAATTCAATTTTATTTGTAAAGTGCTTTTAACGATGGACATTGTCACAAAGAAGCTTTACAGAAATAAATGGATTCACAAAAAATGTATTGTAAATAGGTGAATTTATCCCTAATGAGCAAGCCAGAGGTGATGGTGATCTCCATCCACATGTGATCCCCAAGCCATCTCCACAGCCCCCAGGTGGCACCATCCCCAGCAATCCAAATGGATCTTCAGGCCGTCCACATGGAGCCCCAGCAGCAGCAGCGAGTGAACTCAACCGCTGAGGACTCCAACCAGAAGTAGGGCATCAGGATGGGTCAGGCAGGTCCGGGGAGCAGAAGGGGTCAGGATCACTGGCATCTC